>JAACNH010004479.1:0-23976 GCA_019447015.1 Hymenochirus boettgeri | reverse complement strand
AAACTAACAATTTGTTGTTCCATTGATAAGAATTAACTGCATGAATAGAAGTCTGGAGGTATTCCACACATAGTTTGGTTGTATGAATTCTAACATGTTGGACTATAATTATCCGATTTTTGTTCTGGTATCTTTCATGTAGAGATGGACCAAAATTTACATTTGCTCATTTGCCAATTTATCAAAGTTTGCAAACTTTATAAATGTTCCATGCAATTAAAACTTAAGATTGCCCACTAAATCCTCCCTTGGATTATAGCCATCACAACAGCTGCTGAAGTTTCATTTTAGCAGCTGCTGTGGTGGCCAGCAGCTGTGATGACTATGCCTCCCAGGAAAAAGGGTGGCAAAGGGGTAAACCTCAAGGGGAGAGTTGGCTTGGTGGCTGTGCCCCAGAGGTTTCTGCAACTCTCCTGCCGGAGAGCATTTTTACCTCACAAACATGGTCAGCAGACCACTTCCCTTCTTATAGTATAGAATAGTGTAGTATAGTGTTTAAGGTTGAATAAAGACATACGTTCATCCAGTCCAACCTACTCAGCAATTTTCTGCCTAACTTGCTACCCTGCGGGGAAGTCAGTTAAAGGACTATTCCACCCTCATTATAACATCTTTTAGAAAGAATGGCCTTTAAAATATGTTGATATATCCTACTTTGTCTTGTGAATTCATTACTGTATGCCTGCTATGCTTCTGGATGCCTCGTGGAAACTGAGCAATTTAGTGACCTGGTACTGAGCGTGAGCATGCTCAGAAGTGTCAGCTAGGAGATTAGCATTCAGACATTGGCTGTGATGTCAACTGTCAAATCTATAACTGACAGTTACTAACTGGAACAACCAGGAAGCAGAAACAGGGGAAACAGGACATTGTGCAGGATTTCAGGTTAGACTTATAGATTTCAGATTTCAAACTATTACAGTTTAGGGTTTTGGGGATGATTTACCTGAATAAAAGTTTTCATTTGAGGGCTGGACTTACCCTTTAACATAACAGTGATATTGACTGGTAAGTTTCCACTGTGTTCACCCACAAACAGCGAGTTAGTGAATTTTAGAGAAAGTTCACATATCCACAGCTTGTCCATCAATAATCTCTTGTAGTTTGAATTTTAGATCTGACTGATTTTAGAATCTTCCAATAAAAAAGGTAGAATGTATTGGATATTACCTCATTGTGGTTTATTTTCATACCAGCATAAATAGGTTAAAGCTAGTCTGGGTAAGGAGAATAATTCATTTATTCCTCTGTCAGTACAATGTTTATTTGTTGCTCTACAAGGGGCATTATCTTGTTTTTACAGCCTCTGCTGTAAAACTTTCTGTACAATAGAAATGAACAAAACTGGCAAATTTCCTTCTGACATCGGTTCCACATAACCTATTGAATTTCCGAAAAATGTATTTGAACCTAATT
This sequence comes from Hymenochirus boettgeri, assembly GCA_019447015.1. Taxonomy (NCBI): domain Eukaryota; kingdom Metazoa; phylum Chordata; class Amphibia; order Anura; family Pipidae; genus Hymenochirus; species Hymenochirus boettgeri. The sequence continues at coordinate 22,560 of JAACNH010004479.1, read as the reverse complement.
TAATCAGAATTTTTCTAATTTTCAATAGCAATTTTTTTTTTTTTTTACGAATTTCGATTTTTTAATGCAATTTTTGATTTTCAATTTTTTTCCCCCAGATGGACAGTTCAGACTTTCGAAGAATCAGTAGGAATCTGACAGTTCAAAATCATCATTCTTGTCCAATCCTAGTAATGCAAAAGGAGCTCTACATAAGTTCCCCTTTATCCTATTCCACCTTATGTTCTGCACTATTATTTCTGTAGTCAAATTGCAAGATTTTATTTATGTGCTATGTCCTATTATTTATATGTCATTTGCAATGGTAACTTTGTTATATCATTAATACAATTATCATTAACTAAGCTACTACTTTTACAACTTCTACATTATTCAGAAGTTAAAATGAATCCTGGAGAACATTTACTGTAGATACAGGGCAGTTTGAAAATGTTTTAAATTATAAAAGATGGATCTACCCCACAGATTCACTGTAACAATCTGATTCAAATATACAGGTTCTTTATCAGACACTAGACAAAGGATCCTGATGTACAAATCATTAGAGTGTGTCCCATTTAAAAGCACCATTTTATAGACACTTGTGTGCTTGAAGTGAATGGTTAGGTTCCACAGAAAACCTTTATTTAAACCGTGGATGCTCCTATCCCTCCAATTATTCTCAGATACATTTTATAGTATAAAAGAATACAAAGAATAGTAAGAATAGTATGTGCATTTCTGTCAATGTTACAGTTCAAGCTAAAGGTGATGATTTGATTTTGCATTTTGGGATTTGGGGGTTCCAATCATAATCTACACAATGTATTATGATAATATGTCAACTAAATCTTAGTACCCACATGGGCAAAGAATATTGGAAATAGTGATTATAACATGGTACTTTATAACATGGTACCTCATAACATGGTACCTTATAACATGCCCCAGAGAAGGTTTCTTAAAAGATGAATGATTCCTTTATGAACAAATATGAACTACTGTAAATGGCCACTTACTATAAATGGCTGTGGGATCTGGGAAATGGTCTGGGGAACATGTCACTATCACCAAAATGCATTTAAACACTTTTTTCTTTAAGATCAGGTAATTGTTGGGTTTCTGCATGCTACATTCGAGGGTAACGGGCAATTCGAGGGTTAGCGAATGATAAATTTGAGGGTTATCGAAAACCGAACATTACATTCGAGGGTTACAGAAATCGGCCGCTACATTCGAGGGTTACCAAAATTGAAGGCTACATTCGAGGGTTACCGAACAATACGTTTTAAGGGTTACAGAAATCAAAGGCTTTAATTGTTACATTCAAGGGTTATCAAAAACCAAACATTAAATTCGAGGAACGTGGCAAAGGAACGTGACTGGTTCAAGAGAGGTGTCAAGGAGGCTATTTATGTGAAAATAAAGAAACCAAGCCTAAATAGAGAAGGGGGGGTCGACACCAACTGCCATGTACAATGCTGTTTTGACTGGGCATTCCTATAACACCTCTTAGCCACTATGCAATCATGCCCTTAACACCTGGCTGTGATATGCTAATTGGGACTTTCCAGGGTACATAATTGCCACAGATTCTTGTACAAGTCATTCTGAATTGAGAAAGCCAATCCGATGACTAGCGAAATGTCTTCAAGAACTAAACTTCAAGTCCAGTTGATCTAATTGAATACAACAGATATTAAATTTGAGGGTTACCAAACGATACCAAATTCAATTTGAACTTTACATCTGATAATTATCCAATTTATCGATAATTATCGAAAATAATTTGTCGAGTTCAGAAAACCAAACTAATTCGAACATGAACTAGTTTGAATTGTTCAAGTTCGTCTGAACTCATAAAGTTCGTTCCAGTTACTTTAACTGGAATTGTGACAGTTGGTATGTGCAAAATGCATGGTGGGGAATTCCTTATCCCAATACTGGATCACATTGATTACTGAGCATGCTTGACTTCCTAAAAAAGTCATGTCAGACAGAAGGAAGAGTTAGAGTGGGGGATGTGTAGCCAGAGGAAAACAAATACTGGATTGAACACATGCTAGATTGTCATAGACACATTGACAATAATTAGACATAGAGTAGTTTTCATCCTTTATTACTCCACTTTATATATAAACCTAAACTGCATTAACACAGTTAATTACACAATACGTCCCACCCTCATATTTGAATCTGTGTGTAACTCTTCAATGTAGCTCTTGTGCATGTGCACCTGCCTTTTACTATAAATTCATATTTACACATATTTATTTATTGCCTGTCCTTGCACATATTAGGGTTGCCAAATCAGATGCCTAATATAAATACATGCAGAATGAATGCAGTATAAATCATTTTTTAATCAGCACAACCCTAGCTATTGGTTAAAATAAGAGTGTCCTTCAATCTACAGTATAGATAATCTGGCAACCCACTTTTCCTCCAGTGTATATTATTTGTTAATTACAGTGTTGTGTATCCAATTGGAGATATGTATATATATATATAATACCAAGACTACCAAAATTCCAATTTTATGAAAGGAATCAAGGTTTCATCTATGAAATAGGAGTTTTCATGGAGGTTATTAAGGAAAAACGTCTTAAAATACATGGAACTTTAAAAACATTTTAATACATTTAACTGTATTATGTGTGCCAATAAAATTGTATGTACACATAATAATAGCATCCATGAAAGCATTGCTGAGGATGCAAAATTGAGCAGAATAACAATGCTGGATTTCCATTTTGCTGAATGAGTGGAATCAACAGGTGGGCCGAATGTGTAAATGACAAGTTATTTTCTAAATTCAAGATTTTTTTTATGTGGTCAGTTAATATGCGTCTGGTTCATGTCAATTAGACTGAATTGGAGAACTTTCTAAAGGTTATTACAGACCAACATTGTGCTGGGATTAGTGTCTGCAAACACTTAAAGGTAAAAGTCAAAACTTTAACTCTTTATTGAAATACACTTTACAAGCATAAGGTCCTAAGATGTAGGTACAAGCACTACATTGCATACAAAAACAAGTGTATAAACTGTTAGATTCCAACTGAGATGTTGCTCAATGCGTATTCACAATTTAAGGCTACATTGGAAAGTGGATCATCATTAGAAATATAGACCACTAGTATCTAATTTGCATAACTTTAGACAAGACCCCCTATGCTTCTTCTAAATCAGAAACTGAAAAATTTTACATACTGAAGTAAAATTTTAATCTGGTTTCCAAACTAGTAAAATAACTTTTTAGGATTAACTCCACTACTTAAAGGGTCACTAAACCATCATAAAAATGTACCTTGTAAATGTATTCACAGGGAGGTGAGATCACTTATTTCCCCAAACAAGCATAAGATAATGTCTTATCTGGTTCTTAAGTTATAGGCTTGTAAAGTTACACCCAGACAGTATAAACCAGGAAGTGTGTGACAGTCACTAGGCATGCTCATGCCACAGGGGAGAAATTGTGCTAGTGATGTCACAGCTTAGAGTGCTAGCTGAAAACACCACCCTTTATACTGTTTATACTAGTTTGCATAGATTGCAGCTATAAGCATTATCCTAGAATCGTTTTAAATGTAGGAATGTGCTCTTTTTAAGAAAGGGCATTTGTATGGAAACCAAAGTTGCCCTTTAAAAAATTGTGATTTATATCCAACATACCAAACCAACTACATTGGTTCTTCTCTAATAATTTGAAAGGCCCCCTTGATTGTTCATATTTATGGCCATATAGAGTAAATTTTAATAATACATTGTAACTTGAGTGTAAAGTTATAAGATAAGCCTGCCCAAATCTTTTTCTTTTCTGGATAAGAATAATTTGCAAGGTGGTATTCTTCCAATGTCTTCTCCAGAAGGTGAACAAAGGACAAGGGACCTTTACATGAGTAAAAAAATATAACTATATTTTTATTGTTACAGGGGACGTAAAGAAATTCCTTACCTAAAACAAAAAGGTTTAATATATATCTGGGTAAGCGTAATACCTAGGGCCGATAACATGCTCATCAAGGATGCAATTGAAATTAAATGGCCAGAAAAGAATGTGTTACTCTTCAACTCCTTACATGTCCTGTGTCCCATAATAAGTCAGACCAAATGAATTAACTAGTACAGTTTGGTTGGCTGAACACTATCCACTTGCTTAGCCTGATATACAAACAAAGGTAAAAGGTAAAAGACTCAAATCGTCTAATTAATTTGGTTTGAAATGACCAATTACTGTTGTGTTTCTTCTTTGTTCTTTTACCATTTACTTGAAATTCAGAAGGTGCAGTCTTCTAGGTAAGTAATCCGTGGAAGTGCTCAAAGCTCTTCTTTGCCCCCACATCAGTACAATGAGAAGTCTGGAGACTGTGTATGGCTATTGGTTGGGCCCTGGCCTGAAGGGGGATGGGGAGAGCAAAAACAGTCCTGCAATTGGAACGTTCAACTAAAAAGATTCCTGAATATTTCTGTAAAGAACATTTTACCAACAATAATACAGATTTTCTAACAGTTCTGGTTCCTTATTTTTAATTATATTTTGTTGCATTAAAACTTTCAATAAAATTTAATATCATCCATTCATGTCAGGTTATCCATTCATAACTTAATTAGTAATAAACAGTAAAACATTTGTAACCCCTGAAGCATTAATTCTTATAAATGATTTTTTTTTTTTTTTCAGATAGGTCACCAAAGATGTATCCATGTGTCTGGGGACACATAAAAGAACGCTCCTAATCACGTATTTTAAAGGGCTAATCAAATATGCTTTAAAGGGCATCTTTAAAGGGCACAATAATCTTTAACATTAAGCTAAGCCCCCTGGGTACTGTTTAATCTCCCAGTGCAGCCATTGGCATATCAGAGAACTTTGTATCTCCAACTGACAGATTTGTTTCTGGTCTTCCCCAACAGAATCAGTGCCAGAGGCAAACTTTACCTCTGTAAAGGTTTGTACACACATGCGATCGCCGGTGCCAGCCTGCAACGCACAATGTGAATGAACGCCCATTTTGGCCAATAATCGTGCCATGTATGGGCACTTTTTATGCCCCGACCAAATGGCCGTTTCGACTGAGAAATTTCCCATACATGGCACGCTTATTGGCAGAAACAGTCGTTCATACACATTGTGCGACGCGGGTCAGCATCTGCGATCGCAAGTATGTACGAACCTTAAGTGTCTGGGAAGGAGTGCATCACTCCTCTCCAATTGGCCGCCATACAGAGGAAAGAAGGGGGGGGGGGGGTTTAGGGGCAGGACATACAGCAGTAATGTCACCAGTAGCAGTTGAATTACTTGGGTCTAAATTAATAAAATAAAAATTATTGGGCTATAAAGTCCTTCTATAAAGTCCTTTTTCTGTTTGTTTGTTTTTTTGATCAAGTAAAATCCTGTCAAAATGTTGAAGAAATAACAATTTATTAATAGCCTGTAAATCTGCAAAATTCTGAAAACAAACTATTTTCAGTAAATTGTTCTCAAATGATGACTCTTAAACAGAGGAAAAAATATATAAACCCTCCCATATTGTTATAAATTGTAAACTGGCAGTGTAAATAATACCTCTTAACATTCTCAATTTGCAGATCATCAGATTTTCCTACTTCCCAAATGTCATGCGGAACATACGGACACGAGCTGTCGATTTGCAATGTTTTTCCCACAGGAAAATCCTGCCATCCCATTGTTACATGTGATTTTAACAGGTGTCCTCTGGTTTATTTCCAATCTGAAAACCATGTTATTGGATCATATTATATCCTATTATATAACAGAAAAGAATCCTGCACAATATCTACACGGTGTGGGGAAGCTGACCAGTTTTCCACCTCACCTGGTGCAAAGCAAAAGGGGACGATACAATTACTATACTGATTAATAAACATGAAACATATTCACTGGGACCTGCAGCCACTGTGAAGGTTGGTTAAAGTCACACTTACCGATTCATGATCGGTTGAAGTTTGACTTTGACTTCTTGCTTGCAGCAGCTGCGCGAGTATCGCAAGAGTTTCTTCTTCTTTTTTACTCCACCCTAAAAATTTAATTTATGTAATATAGATCCCCCTCTTCCCCCTGACCAGAACGTTACTTACAGCCCCTTCGCTCCCGTGGTGCATTGATCCGGCTTCTCTGCTTGTTGGGACTTGCAAGCAGGGGGCCGGACCGTAAGGTCCGGGCAAGGGGCATCTATCATATTTATTATAGGATGGTACGCTACGTGGAGGGACAAGAGAGAATAGCTCCGGATGGTGGGAGGGGGGACGGTGCGCTAAAGGAGGATGAAGGCTGCATGGGAACATATAAGGCATGGACGTGTGGGGCGTCAGAGAGCTTGGATTCGCTCCTGGTCTTTATAAAGAAGGTTGTAGAAAGGTATGTATCTCAAAATTTGCTGAACGGATATTTATGCGGTTTGGCTTGTTTTAAAGGTAGGATAATGGTCATTAACATATTAAATTAGGGTTTTGGGGGTGGATATTCCCTTTAATACATCTGAATGATATTTATAGAAACTGCACCTTTTTGCTTTCTCTCTTGTATATTTGCTTTATATAAATTACTTAATTAATTGCCAAAGCAATGCAAAAAAAAAGAGTAAATAAAAGCCAATATTCAGAATAAAGATAAGTGAGTAGGTGAACTAGACAAACAGGTGGGAGTGAGCAAGATAGAAACTAGAAAAATACCTGGTCCACAACAGTCCTGGTTCTCCCATCCTCCAATATTAAAATCATCCATATTACCATGGCAACTAATATAAATATAAGGAAGGAAACCCAAGTATTCTATACTTGGCTTTAACTATTCCGCACAGGCTTATTGTCTCAGTTTTGTTTGACTATTTTGAAAAGGTCAGAGATCTGTTCAAGCTGTATCACACAGTCGTCTTGCTCATAAAGCTAAAAAGCTTTTTTTTAACAGGAAATTCTGCTGGGTGAGCTTGCCTTCACTTGTACATGAAAATGAATTATTATAAAATACTAGAAAAGGTAATACAGTGTGTACAGTAGATATATAACAACAAATATTATATGTTGCTGGTGTCTAATAGACCAGTAGTTTGATTCAATAACCAAAGAGTGGGGCCTTTCTCATCAGAATGATGTCATACTTGCAGTCCCCCGTGCCTTGTACACAAACTGACTGGGGTTCATAGCTAAATTAAAGACAGTCTTTTGCTACTGCTTCCAGTTTATTTTGGTGTTTTATATTTTTCACAAGTAATCATTTCATCTATCAAAATTTTAACTACAAACAAGCCCTGAAACCTGATCTACCTATATCATCCTCTTCAGTTTTAAGGGAAACTAAAGAGTAAAAATTATTTTGCCTCACCTTAATCTATAAATAAATAAATACATGTAAGTAGCCCATACTCTGAAGCGTGTTGTCACATGCCTTCAATACAGTTCTTGTTCTGCTTAGCCTAAGTATTCCCCTCTGGTTCTCCTTCCATCTGACATTACTTTCTGTGAAGTCAAACATGCTCAGTTATTAGTCAGCACTGGAAGGTGGAAATTCCCACCATGCAATTCACACATTTCAACTGTTTCTATTTAAGTTACACCAAAACTGTACCAAGCAGAATAGTGTGAAAATAAAATACTTGAATGACATCTGAAATGTAAGATGCTTCAGAATGGATATGGGATAGAAGTATAGGTCAGATCAAATAAAAATGCTACAGTGATAGTTAGAATTATAGTTTCCACTAAGTCAGAGAACTGATAATCAACAAATGTCCCCTGGGCTGTATTGTTCCTTTTCTTGGTATAACAGTTAAAAGGGTAAATAAATGTTAGTAACTGCATGCTTTTTGTATTTAGTAAATGGATTGATTAATTTTTTTTATTCTCAGAAAGAAACTTTCACCTGAGGAATGTATCTTGAGTACATGAATGTTTATGAAATTATTATACATGTATGTATGTATTTTATTTCTTATATAGCGCTACATATTCCGCAGACTGCAGCGCTTTATAATTAGTTACTCAATTCACATCAGGCCCTGCCCCAAAGAGCTTACGATCTAATCACTTTATGTACATATACAACCTATCAGTATGTCTTTATGATTGTGGGGGAAACCGGAGTGCCCGGAGGAAACCCACACAAGCACGGGGAGAGCATACAAACTCCTTGCAGATGTGTCCAAGGGTGGAATCGAACTCAGAACCTTAGCGCTGCAAAACAACAGTGCTAACCACTGAGCTACCGTGCTGCCCCTGGTGGCTCAGTGGTTGACATCTTACTCTTACTTGTTTTCGCCACAAAGAGTATTCCCGCGGTGATCTATGGCGGTATTACTGATGATGTGCGGTGGTAATATCTGTATATTCAATTTCAAGTATAATGGCAAAAAGAGAAATAGCACCATAACATCTACCAATACCAGTCCAGGACTGTAACTGAGAATATTGGAGGGGGACATTAGCAGAAAAAACATTCATGTATATGTAGAAATAAGACTCCTATAAGACTTTATTGTAAAATATAGAAAATCAGAAACTTAAAGCCATTGGAATCTTATTTATATGGAGAATCCTACCACAATGCACCGACACCTTCCAGGGACCTATTTCCAGGCTAGATATATGGTCAATAATACCTTTTCATCACATTGTAGTTGATGAAGCAAAGGCTTCATCAACTGCAATGAAACACCTTTTGGCCTTGTATATTGTGTAAATCCAATCGAGCAGTTACCGCGATGATGTATGGCTATATGTGGCAATAAGCGAAATGCGAAACCCTTTAAGTTTTGCATATTACATAAGGTGCCATTAATGGGAATGGCGTAGGTCCCGTCCTGCAACTTCACTGCAAAGCCCACACTTACCTGATATTACATTGGATAGTGTGATTTTTACACCTATTTGCAATTAACAGTACTTATTGCATCTCCCTGTAAATCTCTAAGTGTAAGTGTGTCAATGGGTTAGCATCAGGCATAAATACATGTTAATACATAAACTGCAAGTTAATTAGAATCCGGATAGTGCCATACATGATGCCAACAGACACCGTCTATTGTAGAAATAGGGCAATATGACACCAAACATCATTCATCAAACAAAAACCAGCTGCAACTATATTTGGATAACTATTATCCAAAATTGATTTTGCAAACTGTTTAATTTGCCATGAGACATTGATTTTCCCCTTTATCTTGGTCTCAAGAAATATCAACATTCCCTGTTTAAAGGGAAACTTTACTGTAAAACCTAAAATATCTGAGGTGTGGGCTGTTCCAGTAAACTATGTGGCCCATCATCTGGATATGGCCCAACAGCTCAGAGCAATCTGACATAACAAAGTCTATTTTCACAGACCTGATAAAATGTACCTTGCATATGAAACAAAACAGCAGATCTTGCTGGATTTTCAGGCTTTTGGGGAAGAATGTATTTCTTTGTTTGAGAAGCTGCAATTCACACACACACATCTGGTTTATTATCCTTCTTATGTTTTCTCTGGCACTTTTACAAGACCCTTCAGCTAAGGTGCTAATGGAATTATGGGCAGCCTCCCAGATGTCATCAAAAGTAGTTTCTGGCCACTTCATTTTTATTTTTTGCGAGACAAGGAAGGTGCTGACAGCCCGTTAGGTTTTATGTTTTTGAATGGTATAAAATACAGACACGAGATAAGGACATCCACTCTTCCTTAGAGACTTTCCCTTTATAACAGATGAAACAGAGAGACTATAAGTTCTGTTCATAGTTATATTTTAGAGAGAGATGCAATAAAAGAGGCCATGAATGTGCAGGAATCCTTAAAGGGGAACTGTGGTCTCCATACAAGTCTTTATGAAAAAGGTCAGACTTCTACCTTTAAAATGAATCCAGGATCATGTTTCTAGCTGCAGTCTATCCAAAGTTACAGCAGTATAAAGGGTGTTTTTTCTTGCTAGTACCTGTGACATCACCAGAAGTTTGGGGTCTGCTTTCATGTTTAAGGTTAGTGCATGCCCACTGCTGGGACAGAGCATTATGAGCTGCATCATAAGCCCTGCTCCCTATTTTCTAAATAATTTTTAAAGCTAGCCACAAGCCTGAAAAGAAAATGTTTTCTTTGCCTAAGGTGTCCATTGGTAGAGGAAAGGAGAGGGAATTGTTATAGGTCTGCAACTAACTTCAGAAAAGATTGATTTTTGGGGGGAGGCTTCTTACACAGAACATCATGTGACTGTCACAGACTGTCACAGACAGGACAGACCAGGAACTGTAACTTAACAAGCCTATAATTTAACATCCAGAGAAGCTAGAGACATCATAATAGGCTTGTTTAATGAGCTCTGGTAAATACCCTTTAATGAATTTTCCTAATGTCTGCCTATTTTCATTTTCCCTGAGTTGAAATGGGGATTTGACAGTGATCATCCAGTCTTGGACCCAGATACACAATTTCCTGTGATCTCAGGGAACCCTTACTTAAAGGGCAAGTCCAGTCCCAAAATGAAAACTTAGATACAGGTAAATCACCCTCCAAAACCCTAAACAGTAATAGTTTGAAATCTGAAATATATAAGTCTAACCTGAAATCCGGTTGTCCCTGTTTCTGTTCCTGGTTCTTCCAGTTAGCAACTGTCAGTTATGGATTTGACAGTTGAAATCACAGCCAATGACTGAATGTTAATCCCCCATCTGCCTCTTCTGAGCATGCCCAGGCTCAGTAAAGGCTCAGTACAGGTTGCTAAATTGCTCATTTTCCATGAGACCTCGAGAAGCATAGCAGGCATACAGTAATGAATTCATAGGACAAACTATGATATATCAACATATTTTGAAGAGGCCATTCTTATTAAAATATGTTCTTATGAGGGTGGAGTTGTCCTTTAAAAACATTATTAACACACAATGAAGAAAAGTGGAAAAATCTGTGGCACTCAAAGGTAAGTCATATTAACAACCCTTTATTATAGCTTATCATGGGCAAAATAAAAAAAAACCTTAAAAATAACATACAGTCCCAAAAGGCAGGCCCACCCCCTGTTGAATGATATAAAGTGCATGTGTCCAAACAATGTAAATGCCAATGTAAACAATGTAAAATCCAAAAAAGTGGCCATTTTAGCTTACTGCTTTGTAGTATATTAGATAGATAAGTATTAATTTTTTTAGATATGTTTTGTATCTGCTTTATTACATTTACATTCTTTATACTGCAAATGTTTGCTTATAAGTTCTTATTTACTTTGGAGCCCCTGCTAAGGGTTACATGAATTGCAGTTTGTATTGAGCATAATAAGACTTTCATATAGTTGTATTACTTCTATTATTTAGCGATACTTTGCACACATGCACTTTATATCATTCCACAGGTGGGTGGGTCTGCCTTTTGGGACTGTATGTTATTTTTAAATGTTTTTAATTTATTTTGCCCATGATAAGCTTTAATAAAGGGTTTTTAATATGACTTACCGTTGATTGCCACAAGTTTTTCCTCTTTTCTTCATTGTGTGTTTATGCCTTTCTGCCTGTTGAGCACCTATACAGGTCACATTATAATTCCTGACTAGTGCCCTCACATTCTGTCTTTATAAAAACATTATTACTTATTTTTATTTCTCTCTCAGACATCAATACACCAAACACATAATTCTTACAAATATGCAACAATTTATAGAAAAATATATCTATATTTATCACAATGGTGGACCCCTATCCAGGGAACCCTGGTTGAGAAATGCTGATCTAATAAAGACTGGGCAGTCAGAAAACCAATTGCCACTACAAATGCAGAAATCAGGAAATGGAAGAAACCTGTTTTTACAGCTATCAGCTACAGTTACAACTATCTGCTAGTTAGAAATTAGAGAATCCATTTATGTAAATAAGAAACAAAGACTTCTGGGAATTTACCATGTTTCCATGGAAGCTTTGAGGGAGCTATATCTTTTATACAGCATTCCACAAGCTAAATGCAAAACCAGAGCGCCAACTACAGACCGGTTTCGGCTTTATTGAGCCATCATCAGTATAGTGCAGGCCTCTGGTTTTGCAGTGTAAAGTGCCTATAGACCAACGTCACTAATAAATTAAATAGGAAAGGGAGATATGCAAATAAGGAACAAAGACTTCTGGGAATTTACCATGTTTCCACAGAAGCTTTTAGGAAGCTATAGCTTTAAAAAAACTTTTACAGCATTTCACAAGCTAAATGCAAAATGTATGTATGCTTATTTACATTTAGCTTTAGTTTCTATTTCATTTGGCTTTCTATTTTCTCTAATACTGCAAGACACCACCATGCTATTTCAGAGAAATAGATTATTTCCTTGCCTGCAGCTTCAACAATTTATGTAATTATGTAAACGTATCTAGAAGGGTCTGAAAAAGAAGTTTGGGGGAAATAATTACTCTGTGATTTGAGGTTAGTTGCTTTACTCGACAACTATAAGTCCATATTATGTACCAAGGTCTTCAACACCCCAAATATACACATTATTCAAATAACACACAAATAATACTTTCATTCCTGCTGCAATTATTTTAATAGTTTGGTGATAATCACATAATCAATCAAGTGTAAGAAGGTGGAATGGGGGAGACGGATATTCTCCATTTGCTTCTGTACAATTGACTACCTAACCCATATTATTATTTTTCTCTTTCTCAATCTCATGAATGATTGGGCTGTATTTAAAGCTGTGTACACGCAGGTTCACATTTCCATAAGTTTTTCATTCTTTTTTTTATTCAGTGAAATGGATCAGATGGGGTTTCAAATGGACCACAAGATCAGCTGTGCAGAAATAGCTGCACCACCATCTAGCCCTTGCAATCACAAAATTAATGGTCCAGATGGTAACGCCTCAAACTGCTTGTAAAATGGGGTCTTATGTCTATAGACGAACATCTAATATATCTAATGTCTGCCTAGTTTATGGGCATCTTTAGTTATTTCTTCAGTTCCTCATAACATCATGCATCATTTTCTTTCTTTTTTACATGTGTTTTATAGCTTGACTAACAGTCAAGTCAACTGACAGTTGAGGTGAGGGACAGTCAGAACTAGATTGTTTTTAGAGTCAGAGTAGCTTCCAATTTCCGTCACTTGCAGAAGAAAATAATCACTTTTCCAACTCTCCCTAGAAAATCTCCTTACAGTCATGGATTAAGTGGTGGGGAGTCGCTTACAGCTGGAAGATTTTCTCCATGACTGCACTGTTTCATGGTTGTTCATCTTAAGTACTGTACTTACAAGATGAGGTGGAAGCTGATTTACTCCTTCAGTCCCATAATTATGTCAGGTTTTGCCATTGCTAGTCAGCTTGGTGGACCCTATGGAAGCTTGATTATAACCCAAAATCATTTAGTTTCCATAACAACCCCTATTCCCCAACTTGAATCACTATAATTTTATTTTCAGAATACACTGCATATACCTGTAAAAGGATATCTAGATTGGCTGGCCTTCACTCTTGATGTCTTCCAAGAAAGGGACCTACTTCCTGAGTCAACACAATAGATTTGGATGGGGTGACATAACCAAAGCAGAAGCGCAATTTCCGAACCACTCGGTGACAAATTTAGAATAAAGCCATTAGTCTGAACCCTTTTAAAGATAAAACAATTGTAGTTCTTTTGAAAGACTTGGTCAATAACCAGGAACCAGGTCTCCTTTACATAGCTTATTTCTGTTTACAAATGTATGTTTTGTAAGATGATCAGTGTATATCCTTTTATCTATATCGTAGTAGTTTTTTCTTTACATAGTAACATAGTAATTGAGGTTGAATAAAGACATATGTCCATCAAGTCCAACCTATTCAGTTTTTTTTAACCCTTCCTAACAGTTGATCCAGAGGAAGGCAAAAAAAAAAAACAGCAAAAAAAGGGAGGAAAAATTCCTTCCTGACTCCAAACGGCAATCGGAAAGTATCCCTGGATCAACCAGATCTACAGTATATGTATTAATACCAGTTCTCAATATTTTTTAGTTTTAAAAACTTATCCAGGCCATTTTTAAAGCTATTCAATGAACTTGTCATTACCACATCTGGAGGAAGACAGTTCCACAGTTTCACCGTTCTCACTATAAAGAAACGTTTTCTGACCTGAAGATGAAAAAACATCTTTTCTTCCAAACTTAAAGGATGTCCACGTGTCCTCTGATATGACCTATTAGTAAACAATGCACCAGAGAGTTTATTTTATGGCCCATTAATATATTTGTATAAGGTTATCATATCCCCACGCAAACATCGCTTCTCCAATGTAAACAGCCCTAACTTGTCTAATCTGCCTGCATAGTCAAGCCCCTCCATTCCCTTTATTATTTTAGCTGCCCTTCTCTGAACTGCTTCTATTTTCAAGAAGTCCCTTTTGTATATGGGATTCCAAAACTGCACCGCATATTCCAAATGAGGCCTTATCAGTGCCTTGTAAAGAGGGGGAATAATATTTTTCTCTCTTGAATCTATTCCTCTCTTTAAGGAAGACTATTTAAGACTATATATTGCTAGCTCTAGCCGTGGCTGTCTGGCATTGTTTGCTACAGAACTATCTACCAGAACCCCCAAATCTTTTTCCATAACAGATTCACTTAATCTGGTGTAGGTGGCACAGGGATTATTAAATCCCAAATGCATTACCTTACTAAACATCCCACCCTGCCCTTTCAGGCTTCCAGGCAGGGTGGAGAAGGGGGAGTGGCAAGCGGGGTGTGATGTCACGTGGGGGTGTGTCATGATGTCACCCAGAGGCGGGGCCACCATTCATGGGGTGGTGGGAAGCAGGGTTAGGGAGGAGTTAGGGGCATTCTTAGGGCATGGCCACTGAAAGTGGGCGTGACTTGGGAGGAGACTCAAGTCTTCTTTCAAGTCCGGGAGTCTGGGGTGGTGCGGGCAACCAGAATGAGGGAGACTCCCGCGAGATGCAGGAGGGGTGGGATACCTGCCTTACATTTATCAACATTGAATCTCATCTGCCATTCTGCTGTCTATTTTGAAAATCTATCTAGGTCTGCTTGCAACACTTGCACATAATTAGAAGTTTCCAAAGCTCTGCATAGTTTAGTGTCATCAGCAAACACTGAGACCTTGCTCTCAATGCCCCCTTCTAAGTCATTTCTAAACAGATTAAACAAAAGCAGCCCCAGTACAGAACCCTAAGGCACTCCGCTTAGAACTTAAGCCCACATAGATGTAGCTCCATTTACCACCACTCTCTGTTTGCGATCCAATAATCAATTCTCTATCCATGTAAAATGTTTTCTTCTAGGCCAACAGTCCTCAGTTCATACATTAGTCGCCTATATGGCGCAATATCAAAAGCTTTTGCAAAATCCAAGTGTCTACATCCACTTCTGTGCCTGAATCTATTTTTTTTTTTTAATTTTTAAAGTAGAAATTTTCTGGATCTGACCCTTTTGGTCAGCACGGTGGCTCAGTAATTAGCACTGATGCTTTGCAGCGCTGAAGTCCTGAGTTTGATTCCACCCTTGGACACATCTGCAAGGTGTTTGTATGTTCTCCCTGTGCTTGCGTAGGTTTCCTCCGGGCACTCCGGTTTCCCCCAAAATCATAAAGACATACTGATAGGTTGGATGTCTACATAAAGTGATTAGATTGTAAGCTCTTCGGGGCACGGCCTGATGTGAATTGAGTAAAATTATTG
This sequence comes from Hymenochirus boettgeri, assembly GCA_019447015.1. Lineage (NCBI taxonomy): Eukaryota > Metazoa > Chordata > Amphibia > Anura > Pipidae > Hymenochirus > Hymenochirus boettgeri. The sequence goes on along the minus strand of JAACNH010004479.1, from coordinate 6,948 downwards.
TAAAGCGCTGCGGAATATGTAGCACTATATAAGAAATAAATAAGAAATAAAATACAAAATAAAAAGAGTGATCTAAGTATGACTTAAAGGTTAAGAGGTTGGGTTCCTGATATTGTGTTCCTGAAATAGTGTGGTTGTTCATAACAGCTACAGTATAAATAATGCATGTACATCTGCCACCATGTTTTAGAGGTTGCAGTTTCTACCTTTCCCCAGTGTGGTAGTGGGCTTGACTCCATATATTTTTTCTAAATGCGCACAGCCAAACTTTTCTTTTATCACTGTTAAGTCTCAATGTGCTTATAGTACAAGATTTGGCTGAAAGTAAAACGCAGACTTCCTTGTTTCTGATAGAAGGTCAAAGTTAGTTTGTAACTGGGCCGCTCCCTAACCATCGTAAACAGTACATGACCTTACATAACATAAATAATGTTCACTGCATAAACTAAAGAGAATTTCCAAAGACAAGAAGAGAGAGTGTTTGTACTGCTATGGTGTCATTTTCTTAAATAGCCTGGAAACAAAGAATCTGCAAAGCAGGTTGTAAAGCTAAGTGTTTGTTCAATGGGGAATCATTATCAGTTAAAATCACTAGGAAATTAAAGGTGAAGTTAGTATATGCCGTGCAGCAGTTCCCTGTTTTTGTTGATGTCACTTTAAACTACGTGTTAGCAGTTGGCAGGAATGATAAATAGCAACTATTAGGAACTAATTCCACAAACTTGTGCAACTTGTGACAAATTGATATAAATATAATAACAAATATTTTACAGAACAACAATAAATTTAAAGCCAAAGCAATTTGCAGTGAAGGTGTCTCTCAGCAATGTAGGTAATTACTTAGTCTACTTAGACAGTGAACAATGTTTCTACAAATCCTATAAAAGATGTTAGATACCTTTTTAATCTGAGAATAAATATGTGCTGCAGTATGAACTGGGAATGCAATGTACAGCATGTACTGTATACCCCCTTGTGGGCAGTTCAGAGCTTGAGTCTGATATTTTGATAGGAGATAAAGGAAAATTTAGACCACCATGGCCTCAACATATTCCATTGTCTGATGTTCCCCAGCATACATCCCTTTCCTAAGGAGACTTTAGGGGTTTCATTAGATATAACTCTAGCTGGGAAACTTGTAACTCAGATGGTCCTGCCTGAAAAGGAACCCACGAATGGGATTTTATTTATACAATATGACCCATCACCACTTCCATTAACCTATGAGAAATGAAATGCCCTACAAAATATCTTTTTAGAAACACTAAATTCTCCTAGTCCACCAATGCCCTTAGTCTATACATTCACTGAAAGAGATATTTCATTACCAGACTTGACATTATTGCTCCCAAGCTTGTGTGTCTCCAGTGGAACGAGTATACGCCGTATAAAAACCTGAGATGGACTTTATCTGAATATAAAGTATAGAAGAGAAGGTACATGTTGCTGTTATTACTCTGGATAAAAACTGCTTGATTTTCTTATAATGTTAGATTCAGCCCTGTCCATCTTACAGCCCTATACAGCCAACAAGAGGAAGACTTCCCAGCCTTCTTTCAGCATCCAGGATCTATTTATAATTTCCATTGAACAAAGAGAATAAAGATGAACGTCTGTGGAAAGGATCTATAGAACTGTCAGAACATATCGGAAAATCCAGTGATCTGCAATCAACAGCACTTTATCTCCCTGTCTACTATACATCACTTGGTTCCAAAACAAAACTATTACCTTGTTTCACCTAATACATAGCAACTGATGTGTTACGGATTTTAGGAGATGGGACCAATACAATGCAGTAATAATAGAAATTTGTTTATTGCAACTGCTCTTTAGATAAACATTTAATGGCATTAAATAACTGCACATACAGACAAAAATCTAAAACATGCAACAGGTGAATCTTGCACTTGCACTAGATCAGATTATACCTGGAGTTAATAATGCTGCAAGTCCCTGCTCTATGAATTATCTTAGAACTTTGTACTAAAGATTCATTGCTTATAATGGCTGCAGGATGAACTACAGGTTATAAATCATTTACTGCAACTTAAGTTTAATGGTTTTAAGGAAACCATACTGAAGCATACACCAGCATGTGTTTATGGTTAGAAAGATGCTACTACATGTTTAACTACCTGGATCTGTCTGATTCATATATTGTACAATACTCCAGGTGTCCATTACAGTATTTAAAGCATATGTGTGGTTATTGGAGATGATGGAGAATCTTCTGCAGTCTTAGAAGCACAAGTTACATTAGAAAAGACTGAGGAATGGTAAAAATCAATTTCCTGGGAACTTTTGACTGGTTGGCAGGACAAATCTGATGTCACTTTGTGTTTTGATCCAGAGGATAAACACTTTTTATTGAGCTTTCTAAGTTAAGCCCAAGTCAAGTCTGAAGTGATTTCTAATGGTCCTTGTAAACTAATTACTATACATAATATGTTCAATTGTGAACCACTTCCCATGTGGTGTCCTCTTTAAAAAGAAAAGGCAAGTAACATTCTTTTTCCCTCTGTGGCTATGATCCCAATGTAATAGAAATTATACTGCCCAAAGCACCCAACCATCTTAACTGGTGTTATTTCCAAATGGAATGCAAGTTTATAAAATGCAAGTGGCATTTATTTGTCATTAAAATGAACCTATTGTGACAGTGGATTTATTTAATGTGCAGCACAAACACCCCTTCCCTTGCCAGAGAAAGATTACAATGCTGCCATTCTGTTCTACTGAGCTACTCATCTTGAAAGATTATTTTTGCCTTGTGACAGCCACTAGGACCAGATGCTTTTCCAGCTTGGAGCAATACTGAATATCGCAGTGCAGGGAAAGACAGAATGATCCTTCTATTCGATCTGTCATTTCCTTGTGACAATTGATATAAGCTGTTACTGCTTTAAGTGCTTTAGTGTTTCTGCAACAAAAGGGCAATAAACCATGTTTGTCTTTGCAGTATATCTATGGTGATGTACTGTCATGATTTCAGTAAAAGATGCAGAGTATGTTATTTCACCCCGAACAGTGAACCAAAGGTGAACTATTGGAAAACCAATGGTTTACCAGGTAAAAACTTATCAGGTAAACAAACTTGACGTCCAGTTTTTCATTTCTTTATTGTCTGCAGAAAGCTGAAAATTCACAAACTTTTTTTGAAATAATCAATGAAATCCCATAATCATCATTATGTCACCTGATATATACATTGTGCTTTTATATTGCATACAAACACCCACACAGTCATGGATTTATCAGAATTCTAAACCCTTTCCAGGATCTAACCAGGATCATTTTACAATTTCCTAGTTTGTGCCAAACCTGTGGGATTTTTAATTTAGTAGGTGTAGAGTGATAGATATTTAGAAAAAAGGCTGGTGCTTACCATTGTAGTGAGGCTGTACTGAGGACCCACAAATGCATGTTAGCACTTGCTGATCTTTGTCCTCATCCTTTGCCAGATCCCCAGATAACACAAATAGGTAGGAATTTCCTCTGAAAGTGAACAATATTCCTTGAAGGGAAGGTCATATCTCTCTTGTCTCGTGCATTCTTCTAAATCTTGTATATCACTCTCTCTTTCCTTTTCTCCTGTGTAACTCTAGTCTGGAAGTTTTATAGCCCAGACTTTTGCTATAAAACAAACTGAGCCACCTGGGTGCTGGACAACTGCAGCGCTTGCTAAACACACCGATTCTGCTTCAGCTCTGAAGCTCTGCCTTGTATACACGTTCATTCAGAAAGAAGAACCAATCACAGGCAGAGAGCCCCAGCACTGCTTGCTTTTACTGTTCAGTCATCAGAGCTCAAGCATGCAGGAGACAGAACAAAATACAACTACTGATCATTAATGCTGCTTTAAGAAGCAATGGGATATTTAGATTTATTCTATATGTTCATCATTTCTTTATTCCAGATCTAGCAAATCTTCAGATAATGATCAACAAAGAAAGTACCTACAGATATAGCATTTAAAGAGTTTTACAACGAGACACTTACAATTGGCTCACTGTTGCGGTCATGGCTTTATCTCTATATAATACATGTGAAATAAAAAATGGACATTTTATGAGACATTTTATATATTAAATAAATATGAATTTACTGTAAGAAAAAATGGAAACAGTTGATTCTAAGGGGTGCAAGCATAGTCCTCAAAACAAACAAAGAGGTGTAATATTTACCTCTGTGCCCGTTTAGCCTACCTTGTTCCATTGATGCAGAATTCACTTCACAGGCCCCCGGAAGAATTGGAGTTAAACCCACACTCACCCAATATTACACCGGGAAGCATGGGATTAACTACATTTTACGCCATAGCGGGTAATATTACATGATCTCCCCAAATGTGCTATAGGTCTGTACTGAAAAAACAGCCTTCTATAAAGCAGTGGTGATTTCTTGAATTGGTTCCGATGGGAATTTAGGCTACAACTCTGCTTTATAAGGCATAAAAAGCAAGTGCAGGATAAAAGATGTGCAAGAGATAATTCAATAAAACATCTTCCATGTACAGAGCTATAGCAATGTTATAACAATGTCAGACCGTAAACTGACAAAGGCCCGTTTGAAGATTATGTTGCAAACATAAACTAGTTTAGAAGCTCTTAAAGGGCATATACATTGCACTGCATTCTGGGAAACTGCATTCTCAGTCAGAAACTAGTCAACTGGGTTGGAATATTACAAAAATATTGAGCCAGGCTGATCTGCTCTGAAGGTTTCATTTACCTTCAGGTAGTGAAGGTTTCCTTTGCTTTCACACAGGTACACTATTGAGAAATGCATTGCACAGAGCTGTGACAAGATCAGGTTCACTTCATTATCCTCCTCCTGCAGCTCTGTACTGTGTAAATTTGAATTTTGAAAAAATGACTGGGTAAAGTTGAAAGGTATCAGTTGGAATGCAACTTGTGAGAGACTGTGGCAGATTTAAAACATTTTTAGAAGATTTAATTCGGTAACCGTTGAAAGTATCCTTTGATTTCGGTAACCCTTGAATGTATCTTTCATAACCCTTGAATGTATCCTTTGATTTCGGTAACCCTCAAATGTATCTTTCATTTTGGTAACCCTCGAATGTATTGTTCGGTAACCCTCGAATGAAGAGGTCGAGTTTGGTATCCCTTGAATGTAGCCGTCAATTTCATTAACCCTCGAATGTATCATTTGGTAACCCTCGAATGTAGTGGTTGATTTCGGTAACCCTCGAATGTAGCCTTCGATTTCGGTAACCCTCAAATGTATAGTTCGATATCCCACAAATTGGCCATAACCCTCTTTAACCCTCCAATGTAGTGTTCGAATTCGGTGACCCTCGAATGTAGGGTTCGATTTCGGTAACCTTCAAATGTATTGTTTGGTTTTCCCTAACCCTCAAATGTATCATTTGGTAACCCTCGAACTGGCGATAACCCTGGTATGTAGCATGCGGAAACCCGAAAATTGACCAATCGTGGGGGAAAGAATTGTTTTAATAAGTTTTGGTGATAGTGACTTCCCCAGACCATTTCCTAGGTGCCACAGCCATTTACAGTAAGTTACCATTGTTATTTTACTTGTAATTTATCCAAACTTTTTAAACTATTTCCTCCCATTGACTTTAATAGGAACACTATTGAGAAATGCATTGCACAGAGCTGTCCTCAGATCAGGTTCCGGTAATTGTCCTCCCTCTGCAGCTCTGCGCTATGTTTTTCTTTATATGTACCGATTATAGGGGTAATGTTTGAGGGTAGGAGATTGAGCCTGAACACACACAAAATGTATATATTACAAGGCTATGTAGCAGTATATTAAACACATGATGTATAGTATGGCTATATTGAAATCAATGCAGTCTTCATTATGTTTCTAGTGTAAATACCAACACTGGACATCAGGACTAGCACCCCATGTAATTAAAAAACTTCTTTATTGGGAATCATAAACATTAAACCCAGACCCAGAGGTCACCTGACGCGTTTCGAACCATACAGGTACCTGATTATAGGTAGAATGACTCTAGTCAGAAGGGAGTGGAGATGCCCCTAAAGTACACACAGGTACCCATTGAGGCTCCACCTACTCCCCTTTAAAGGGATACAAACAGTAAGTACAAAAACACACAGAGCAATATTGAAAATACCAATTAGCACATACAAAATCAAGATACAATAAATGAATATAACTTAAAACTCAAATTATTACATTAGAACCAAAATAATACAGCAGAAAATCAATTAAAAAATAAAGCATCATTACTAACATTACAGCAATATACAAGGGACAAATGTATATTTTGTGCTGTATTATTTTGGTTCTGGTGTTATAATTTGAGTTACACTTCTAGAAACAACAAAGTGCAGAGCTGCAGTAGGAAAATAATGAAGTAAACAGCTCTGTGCAGTGCATTTCTCAATAGTGTTACTATCTGAATATATTGTAAATGTGCATCTGCCTACAAACTGATTTTATCTGTAATATCCCAAATCTAGCTGACTGGTTTCCCAGAATTTAGTATACCAGAATGCAGTGCAATGTGACTCCTACCTTGATGATGAGTATGAATGGTGAAAATAGATAGAAGTTATAAGGTAAGTTAAAAAAAATGGTTTAAGGGTGTAAAAAAAAACACCTTTGGGACAATACAGATAATACTTCTACATCTGATTCACTGCCTTATTTTAATTAGAGATTTTAAGGGCACTAGAAAACTCTTACATGGGTGACATCACAGCTTTATTTATCAGCACCCAGAAGCCCAGAGGAGGGGAGAGGTGTAACAGAATACATCCATATCTTTGAAAATCTAAAACTTTAAGGATAATAAAGCAATGAATTAAAGCACTAGATTGCTGCCTTATATTCCTTTTAAGTTTTAGACTAGTTTTACAGATAAATAATGTAAACCAGACACCCTGCAGTTGACCACTCTTGATATGGTAGATGGCTTTATATATATAT
>JAACNH010004478.1:0-23982 GCA_019447015.1 Hymenochirus boettgeri | reverse complement strand
AGAGAGCGAGGTAGTACAGAGAGCGAGGTAGTACAGAGAGCGAGGTACAGAAAGCGAGGTAGTACAGAGAGCAAGGTACAGAGTGTGAGGTAGTACAGAGAGCAAGGTACAGAGAGCGAGGTAGTACAGAGAGAGAGGTACAGAGAGTGAGGTAGTACAGAGAGCGAGGTACAGAGAGCGAGGTAGTACAGAGAGCGAGATATAGAGAGCGAGGTAGTACAGAGAGCAAGGAGATAAGTTGAGCGTGTATCAAGAGCGAGGTTACAGAGAGAGAGAGTTTTACCGAGAGCGGTACAGAGAAGCGAGGTACAAGAGCGAGGTATACGCGAGGAGGTACAGAGAGCGAGGAGTTACAGAGAGCTAGGTACGAGACGAGGTAGTACAGAGAGAGGCGAGACAGGATGAGGTGACAAGACGATGTACAGAGAGTGGTTGTACAGAGAGCGAGGTAGTGCAGAGAGAGAGGTACAGAGAGCGAGGTAGTACAGAGAGCGAGGTAGTACAGAGAGCGAGATATAGAGAGCGAGGTAGTACAGAGCGAGGTACAGAGAGAACGAGGTACAGAGAGGCGAGGGTAGTACAGAGAGCGAGGTAACAGAGAGCGAGGTCAAACGAGGTAGTACAGAGAGCAAGGTACAGAGTGTGAGGTAGTACAGAGAGCAGGTACAGAAGGCGAGGTAGTACATAGAGAGAGGTCACAGAGAGTGAAGGTAGTACAGAGAAGCGAGGTACAGAGAGCGAGGTAGTACAGAGAGACGAGATATAGAGAGCGGGTAGTACAGAGAGTGAGGTAGTACAGAGAGAACGAGGTACAGAGAGCGAGGTAAGTACAGAGAGCGGTAGGTACAGTACCGAGGACGAGGTAGTACAGAGAGCGAGGTACAGAAAGCGAGGTAGTACAGAGAGGCAAGGTACAGAGTGCGAGGTAGTACAGAGAGCGAGGTACAGAGAGCGAGGTAGTACAGAGAGAGAGGATCAGAAGTGAGGTAGTACAGAGAGCGAGTACGAGAGCGAGGTATACAGAGCGAGATATAGAGACGAGGTAGTACAGAGAGTGAGGTAGTACAGAGAGAACGAGGTACAGAGAGCAAGGTAGTACAGAGAGCAAGGTCTAGCAGAGAGAACGAGGTAACAGAGAGCAGGTTGTACAGAGAGCGAGGTAGTACAGAGAGAGAGGTACAGAGAGCAGGTAGTACAGAGAGCAGGTAGTACAGAGAGCGAGATATAGAGAGCGAGGTGTACAGAGAGCGGTAGTACAGAGAGAACGAGGTACAGAGAGCGATGTAGTAAAGAGAGAGAGGTAGTACGAGAGCGATATATAGAGCGAGTAGTTACAGAGAGAGAGGTAAACAGAGAGCGAGGTAGTACAGAGAGCGAGGTAGTCAGAGAGAGCGAGATATGAGAGCGAGGTTAGTACAGAGAGCGAGGTAGTACAAGAGAACGAGGTACAGAGAGCGATGTAGTAGCAGAGGCGAGGTAGTACAGAGAGCGAGATATAGAGGCGAGGTAGTACAGAGAAACGAGGTACAGAGAGCAGGTAGTACAGAGAGCGATGTAGTACAGAGAGCGAGCATCGAGAGCGAGGTCTTACAGAGAGCGAGGTAGTACATAGAGAAGCGAGGTACAGAGGCGTGGTTGTACAGAGAGTGAAGTAGTACAGGAGCGGGGACAGAGAGCGAGGTAGTAACAGAGAGCGAGGTAGTACAGAGAGCGCGGTAGTACAGAAGAGAGGTACAGAGGCGAGGTAGTACAGAGAGCGAGGTATACAAAGCGAGGTAGTACAGAGAGCGAGGTAGTACAGAGAGCGAGATATAGAGAGTGAGGTAGTACAGAGAGCGAGGTAGTACAGAGAGAACGAGGTACAGAGAGCATGGTTGTACACGGAGCGAGGTAATACAGAGAGCGAGGTACAGAGAGCAAGGTAGTACAGAGAGCCAGGTAGTACAGAGAGCCAGGTACAGAGAGCGAGGTAGTACAGAGAGCCAGGTAGTACAGAGAGCCAGGTACAGAGAGCGAGGTAGTACAGAGAGAAGGAGGTACGAGAGCGTGGTTGTACACGGAGCGAGGTAGTACAGAGACCAAGGTACAGAGAGCAAGGTAGTACAGAGAGCCAGGTAGTACAGAGAGCCAGGTACAAGAGCGAGGTAGTACAGAGAGCAGATATAGAGAGCAGGTAGTACAAGAGTTAGGTAGTACAGAGAGCGAGTACAAGAGCGAGGTAGTACAGAGAGTTAGGTACGAGAGCGAGTAGTACAGAGAGCGAGGTAGTACAGAGAGCGAGGTAGTAGAGAGAGTGAGGTACAGAGAGCAAGGTAGTACAGAGAGCGAGGTAGTACAGAGCGAGGTATGTACGAGAGCGAGGTACAGAGTGAGGTAGTACAGAGAGCGTAGTAGTACAGAGAGAACGAGGTACAGAGAGCATGGTTGTACACGAGCGAGGTAATACAGAGAGCGAGGTACAGAGAGCAAGGTAGTACAGAGAGCCAGGTAGTACAGAGAGCCAGTGTACAGAGAGTGAGGTTAGTACAGAGAGCCAGGTAGTACAGAGAGCCAGGTACAGAGAGCGAGGTAGTACAGAGAGAAGGAGGTACAGAGAGCGTGTTGTACACGGGCGGGTAGTACGAGACCAAGGTACAGAGAGCAGGTAGTACAGAAGCCAGTAGTACAGAGAGCCAGGTACAGAGAGCAGGTAGTACGAGAGCAAGATATAGAGAGCAAGGTATAGTACAGAGAGTTGGTAGTACAGAGAGCGAGGTACGAGAGCGAGGGTAGACGAGAGTGAGGTACAGAGAGCGAGGTATACAAGAGGAGGTAGTACAAGAGCGAGGTAGTAGAGAGAGTGAGGTACAGAGAGCAAGGTAGTACAAGAGCGGGTAGTACAGAGAGCGGTAGTACAGAGAGCGAGGTACAGAGAGTGAGTGTAGTACAGAGAGCAAGGTATAGAGAGCAAGGATGTACAGAGAGAGGTAGTACAGAGAGCGAGGTACAGAGAGCGAGTAGTACAGAGAGCGAGGTAGTACAAGAAGCGAGGTAGTACAGAGCAGCGATATACAGAGAGCGAGGTAAGTAAGAGAGTGAGGTACAGAGAGCAAGGTAGTACAGAGAGCGATGTAGTCAGAGAGTGAGGTAGTACAGAGAGCAAGGTACAGAGAGCAAGGTATAACAGAGTGCGAGGTACAGAGAGCGAGGTAGTACAGAGAGCGAGGTACAGAGAGCAAGGTAGTTCAGAGAGTGAGGTACAGAAGGTGAGGTACAGAGAGCAAGGTAATCAGAGAGGGAAGCACAGAGAGCGAGGTAGTACAGAGAGCGAGGTACAGAGAGCGAGGTACAGAGAGCGAGGTAGTACAGAGAGCGAGGTAGTACAGAGAGCGAGGTACAAGAGCGAGGTACAGAGAGCAGGTAGTACGAGAGCGATGTAATACAGAGAGCGAGGTACAGAGAGTGAGGTACAGTTGAGCGAGGTAGTACAGAGAGCGAGGTAAGAGAGCGAGATCGAGAGCGAGGTACAGTGAGCGAGGTAGTAAGAGAGCCGTTAGTATGGAGAGCCAGGTACAGAGAGCCAGGTACAGAGAGCCAGTACAGAGGGCCCTTTATAAAAGATCGGTATCGTTATCGTAAATACAGATCGTTATCGTAAAATACGACCCGTTTTTTTACCGATATCGACCGTTATTTACCGATAACAACCGGTATTTACCATAACGACTGGTATTTAACGATATCGGTAAAAACCGTCGTTATCAGTAAATTTTACGATAACGATCGGTATTTACGATAACGGTACCGATCTTTTATAAATAGGCCCAGAGAGCGAGGTAGTACAGAGCGTGAGGTAAGAGAGCGAGGTAGTACAGAGTGAGTACTGAGAGCGGGTATCAAGTGAGGTACAGAGCGAGGTAGTACAGAGTGAGGTACTGAGAGAGCGAGGTAGTACAGAGATGAGGTACGAGAGCGAGTTATGTACAGAGTGAGGTACTGAAGCGAGGTATACAGAGAGTGAGGTACAGAGAGCAGTAGTACAGAGTGAGGTCCGAGAGCGAGGTAGTACAGAGAGTGAGGTAACAGAGAGCGAGGTAGTACAGAGTGAGGTACAGGAGGAGGTAGTCACAGAGTGAGGTCAGAGAGCAAGGTGTACAGAGAGCGAGGTAGTACAGAGTAGGTCAGAGGCGAGGTAGTACAGAGAGTGAGGTACAGAGAGAGGTAGTACGAGCGTGAGGTACAGAGAGCGAGTAGTACAGAGAGCAAGGTATAGAGAGCCAGGTGTACAGAGAGCGGGTAGTACGAGAGTGAGGTACGAGAGCGAGGTAGTACAGAGCGTGAGGTACAGAGAGCAGGTAGTACAGAGAGTGAGGTACAGAGAGCGAGGTAGTACAGAGAGCAAGGTATAGAGAGCCAGGTATTACAGAGAGCGTTCGATGCTGTACAGCCCAAGGGGCTAAATGTTATTTGGGTCTTTCCTGTTTTCTTTCTTCCAAAATAAGGGCCATGTGGTCCTATTAGGTTTAATTTTTGAAATGTATCATTATCAGAAGGTGGGTAGGCTGTATGTTTCACTGTGTATCATAATTGATTGTTTGTTAATTGATTAACTGTTTGTTCATTTTATTGATTACAGCCACTAGATGGCAACAGTGTCTGGTTGGATTGATCATTTTAACTTTGTATGTGTCTGATGAAGGTGCGAGTAACAGCACCAAAACGTTACATGGTAATAAACACTATTGCTAATAAGACTGGTGTGGCACAGCATTCTCTTTCCTTGTATGTGAGTTTGCCGCTACGCTGTGGCACCCCAGCACTGAATATTGTGAATGCTACATTGGGAGTGTGCAGGATCCTTTTCTACTTTGGTAGTACAGAGAGCGAGGTACAGAAGCAAGGTAGTACGAGAGTGAGGTACAGAGAGCGAGTAGTACAGAGAGTGAGGTACAGAGAGCGAGGTAGTACAGAGAGTAGGTACAGAGAGCGAGGTAGTACAGAGAGTGAGGTATAAGAGGCGAGGTAGTACAGAGAGCGAGGTACAGAGAGCGAGGTAGTACAGAGAGTGAGTAGTACAGAGAGCGAGGTACAGAGAGCGAGGTAGTACAGAGAGTGAGGTATAGAGAGCGAGGTAGTAACAGAGAGCGAGGTACAGAGAGCGAGGTAGTACAGAGAGTGAGTATAGAGAGCAGGGAGTACAGAAGCGCGTTACAGAGAGCGAGGTACAGAGAGCAAGGTAGTACAGAGAGTGAGGTACAGAGAGCGAGGTAGTACAGAGAGCGAGGTACAGAACATAATATGTCAGTCTCTTTCAGGACCCATGGATGATCATCTAGGTTTTCATAACAAATTATCTAAGAACGTAACCTACAATATTTTATAATTGGAAGCTAATCTGTGCAATATGACACACGTTTAATAAATTTGGTATCTTTTATTAATAATCATTTTATAGCCTCATTATAGATTATTTGCTGCCAATCAGCCATTTAAATTATTAACAAAAGCCTTGGAGGAAAATCTCTTTATATTTCTCCCCCAAATATGGAATCTACGTTACAGAACGGCTGATTTATTGCTACTCTCAGTTGTCATACCACCAGTTTCAAACCTTCTAAAAGATTAAATGTGTTTATTAATAATTCCATTATCAGCTTGAGCTAAATGTCAGGAAAGTAAATCTTCCCATTGGCTGCGTGCTGAGTGGAAAATTTTAGTAAAAAAAAAATGAATTTGCTATAATTTGGCGATGATGAGTGGCAAGTCATTGGAGGCAAATTGTTGTATGAATAAACGGACATATCGTTCACTCTGATAGCTGTGGGCTAATAGATGCTGTTCATTAGAGGACAATTAAAGGACGTTTTCTTGAACTTTTTAAATTAGGCAGCAATTTGCTTCCCATACAACTCCTATTTTCTTTTTATAGGAAAAGTATAATCTAATTTTAGGTTTGTTGATTTAGAGTCTTAAAGGGCACACTACTGGCTCAAACACGCCCTCTACTAACTAGGTATTCACTCCGTATAGTTTGCCCAGGTTTGCCCTATACTGTACCTCCAGTTCATTTTGCCAGTCTAGCTCAGTTCAGACTCTGGAACACATTTCCTAGAATGTATTTATTTCCATTCGAAGGAGCTCCTTATTTCCACCTATGGAAGAGAAGAGATGGACCCAAACCCAGGAAGCACATGAAGTTTCCAGTACTGGATGGTGTTTTTTTTTTCTATGATTTTGGGCATTGTACCTGTTTCTCCAGACCATTTTCCAGGTCCCCAATCATTGCTTTGTCTTCCATTTGTGGCCAGTAATACAGCCATGTTCTACTTATCCAATTGTACTTTTGGAAGCAAGAAAAAACAATATTAGATTTAAAGGAAACTCAATTTGTTGGCATAATATGTAGCACCCTTATATTAGTGTAGTAAGCACACTTAACTAGATTGCTGAAAAGGATTCTAACTTCTCTACCGAATGATAAAACACTATTTTCCCCAAAGAAAGATCACAGACACAGATGTAAAGTAGCTTATTTTTCTATTGAATGAATCAATGTTTTGCAACAAACAAAACTACATACATTGATATAGGTATTATTATTATTATTATTGTTTATTTGGCATGAAGAGCCAAATACCTGTTCTTCTATTTCTTCTTCTTTTATTATCTTCCGCTGTTTTGGACTGTATCTCCTCCACAGTTTTTGACTAGAGACATGAAATTCCTGTATGCATATAGGAGAAGTGTGCTTTTACCTAGCTAAGGAATCCGCAAAGCGTTACTACTGTGTCTTCTGCGAATTTTGGAAATTTTTTCCCATAAGGACTATAATGGGAACAATCCTCAAATGTGGATATTCAAAACATTTTTCATGGTCATAAGGACAAACAAGATTACCCCCAACCCCCACACAGACACAGGTACACCCACCTACTGACCTACCTTTCCATTCCTATGGAAGCCATTGATCACATCAATAAAAGTTAGCTATATGGTCATACATGCAAAACACATACCACCAACCTCACACACGGGTACACAACCTACTAACTTACCCTCCTTTCCTGTGGCAGCCATACTTAAGGGTTAATAAAGTCAAACTAATTTTGATATATCCTCAATTAAGTTTCCCCAACCTCACAAGCCTACACCTACTTACCTACCCCTTCATTTCTGTGTCATATTTAAAGGTAAATAAGTTTAAAAATAAATTTTGATATATCCTCAATAAAAGTTAGTTTATGGGTTTTTTTCAACCCCCTACCTGACCCAGGTACACACAACTACAACCACTGAGCAGCATACTTTTTTTTTATTGTATGTTTATTTATTTTTAATCATAAGATAAAAAAAAACAAGAACCATGGTTATAACAATAATGAGGATTATGGTGTTGCCAATGGTCTTCAATGTGGTTGTTACCGAGACTTTATCATTGTTAGTTGTTATTTTGGGTCCAAGTCTCTGTTTTTAGAGATTTTGCATTAACATGTTATTTGCTTCTTATATTTCCTGGGGGTATTGTATGCTAAAGAATGTAAGGCATTTAACACATTATAATAGTATAACAGAGGGGGGGGGAAATCTAAAAAATTATTTCAGAAATTATATGTAACATCTGCAGGTGCTGAACCTGTCCTAGCTAAGACATAGGCATAGGACACTGTTGCAAAAGAACTAAAGTGTCTGTGCCTGTGGACTGTGGGGAAAGAGGGTGAACAGGAGGAGGGGCTGGCCCAGAGGAAGCCAAGGAGACTGGAGAAGTTAACAGGGGTGGAGCAGCAGTTAATGGAGAGAGGGTCTCCTGTAAAGTAAGAGACAGTGACCATCCAGTTTATAAGTGATTGTTCCCCCGTGGTTTTTGTGACAGAGCCAGGACAAAAGTTTTGCCTCCAAACCATCCTCCTTTGGATTTACTGGTCCACCATTTTGGCCACTAAAACTGTAAGTCACCCCATGCCAGATTGAACTGCTGTGACATTTACTTATCTGTGTGTGTGACACCCATATGGACTGTGGATCTGCTAAGCGCTGGATGTTTCCACAGCACTCAGACAGTGCTTGCCCATAGTCACCATTCTATATGCAGAGCGGGAAGGAAATGGCCTGTTGAAAAGACCCTGCCTTCTTACCTGTTTGGAGCTTGGAGCACTAATTTCTGCTCTAGAAGAGGGGACCCCCCACCTTGGTAAATCATAGGAGTAAAGGTGTGCACACCCAGGGAACTACTGTTTAAGTTGCTAGAACTACTTTACCTTGTTGTACTGTCGGTTGCATCAGTTATTATTTTGTTTGTACGCTATTAATGCATAACTAACTTTATTTCATCTATTTAAATAATATTATGTTGTGCCTGTTGCACTGCCCATGATTGTGTGTCACTGAAATGCCCGGTGTGTCACTAGATTAGTGTTGGAGCAGACCCTTTCATCCTGCTGTCACCCAAGGGTGCACTAAATGTGGGGGCTCGTCTGGGATTCTAGCTCCACCCACAATGGTTTCTATACCCATTCCTTATACAAATCAAGATGAGCCACAGCAGTCACAGAGTGGTGCCGAACAGTGGGTGTGGACCCTCGCCACTGCACTGCTCTGTTATTGCCAGTTGCGAATTCCTGTGGGACAGGTATACCGCCCGATGGAACCGATTAGCCCCGCAAATATCGCAATTATTGTCCATCAAAGAGGAAGCCGAGACAAGGCTCTCCAGGTGCTGCTACAATGGGACTGCCCATGTCCTGTCTGGATTTTGCCAAGCACGACAGAGTTTAGGTAACGAAGGAGATGTGGCTTTCATTGTACCAGCAGAAAGAAGACCCCACCAATTAACTACTAAGGAAACAATTTCACCTGAGGGGTGCGAGGTGCGGCCACTTTTGTCACTGCTTTGAAACTTTCATACCAAATGTAATCAAAACCGCACTGGATATCGGGTGCAGGGTACAGAAGCTAAGAATGTTCTCTGGGATGCAACCTGTATCACCTGGAGAAGAGAGTATGAAGTCTGGATGGAGCAAGCTATGCAAGCAATGGAAGAATGGGACGTCTCTGAAGCTCAAAAGAAACAGCTCATCACAGAGTGTCTTTGCGGAAGTGCACAGAAGCTTTCCGGAACATGAAGTTTAGCCAGAAGGCCTGTACTGCATTTGACTATCTTCACATGCTGCAAGATGAGTTTGGCAGAACGAGAAGGCCTCAGACTTGCTCTATCAGTTTGACACCTTTACCAAGGAGGGGGAGCAACTCTCAAATATATTCGCTGCTTGAACAAAATGCTGTATTTGATCGTGCAAAAATGAAATGGAACCAACAGCTTAGACCAGGCCAGATGAAGCAGCCTTACGGGGTCCCTACTTCTGATCCTACTGGATCCAGCTAAAAACACTTCCAGGAGGGACATCTCTACCATCCGTGTAACTAATAACGGATTGTAAAGGAGGAAACCATGCTTGAGGCCAAAGGTGCAATGTCTGGCACTGTGTCAGGGCTGTCATCTGGCGTAGTTTGGTCAGTGCCAAAGACACAAGCTTGGGATTATCCCAGCTGAAGGAGCAAATGCCCCAGAAACAGCTCGAGTGCAGACCAAATGTCTCAGATGATGGGATGATGACCCATCTGGCTGCAAACTATCAACTCAGTCTGTGAGGGGATGGCTTCCAGCCTGCTCAGATATCCACTTATGAATGCGTATCGGAAGCTCCAAGTAAGTCAGGCCAGGGTTTACTATTTGTTATCGCGTCGGAGGTAAGGACATATAAGCGAGATTTCCCCATCCCACTGCTAACTGAGGAGAATAAACAGAGAGGCCCCGGGAAACTTTAGAGGGCCCCAGTGAGAGAGCAAACTGGGAGCCCAAGAAAGGTAGCTCTAAACAAATTCCACAGAAGAATTTTGTCCAGTTCTAAACAAGGAGGTTCAAACCTCATCTGCCAAATGCCGACGACTCAGTCAAACTGATCAACTGAAGGGTCTCTATCTAAAATACCAAAGGACTAGTGGGCCCTCACCTATTGTCCCAGTCCAGATAGGGGAGTCTATGCAGAAGCCTTGCTTGATACAGGTGCCCAGGTAACCCTGCTTTATGAGATTTTACAGAAAGTATTTGACGCACCTTCCACTTAAGCATTGGTGATCAGCTGGAGATCTGGGGTTTGGAGATAAAAATTGCCATTGAAAGGCTACCTGCATTTAAAGGTGAGTTTGCCCTAGGTGTGCGGGTACCACTGAAACTTTTGACAACGCTAGCAGTGCTGTGCAAAGACCTGCAGGTGCCTGGGAGAATGCCTTGGTCGTAGGAATCAACACAAGCCTGATAAAGAGGATGCTCAGTCATCCCGAATACTGGGCAGGAGAACTCGCAGTCCATCCATTGTTGCAAACAACTTTGAAGTCTCTGTCTCTGGTGCAGGAAGCAGCAATTCCGCTGAGCTAATGGGGAGGTTCGGCCTGCAGAACAACCGTGAGGTAGTGATTGCCCCCTGCAAGACAATCTGTATGCGGGCCAGTTTACGCTGTGTTGTGAGAACCCAGGATCCCATGTGATGGTGGAAAGTGATAAGAGCTAAATCTTCCCCCAGGTATATCATACCAGTGCAACACCCTCAAGAGGCAAGAGCTTGGTAAGGTGGGCTGTAATATGTCACCAGGGAGCCTGCAGTGATAACCCCCCCTCAACGTGAGGCAAGAAGTTTGTATGCTCTCCCAGTGTGGATGCAGTCAAACAGAAGGAAAGAAACCATAGGATGGATTTCCTGAAAACTCCCCAATTTCAGCAGAATGGAGGCCTGAATAAGAATGCACTTAGAGAACAGAGGAGAGACTGTCTCCAACAAATGATTTGAGTGTTGGCTGTGCAACTAGCACCCAGCACAGGAATTTGGGTGAGCAGAAGACAAGCCTTTCAGAGAGGATCCACGCTGGCTAGCACCAGGGTGATGGAGGATCTGAGGAAGTGTGCTGGAGGAAATGAAGGCTTCAGGGTGCTGCAGGAGTACTCGGACCCTATGCCCTCTCCAATTGTAGTGTATGCCAAGAAAAATGGGACCATTCGTATGTGTGTTGATTACCGAACTCGTAACAAAGCACTGTCCCAATCAATACACAGCCCTGGGGTAAGGAAGAGTCCTCGCCTGCTTACTGGTGGTTCAGTGTGCTGGATCTAAAGAGGGGTTACCACCAAATTCCCATGACACCCTAGACCAGGACGAAGACAGCCCCCGTTTATTATGCCCATTGGGGGTTCATGGAATGGACCAGGATGCTCCCGGGCCTCATGGAGCCCCAGCCACATTTCAGAGACTCATGGAAAAACAGTAGGAGACATCACCTGCTCAGAGGTTGTGTACCTCGATGCATATGTTGTGTTGGGAAGACCATGGAGGAGCACGAAGAACACTCTAAGGTACTGAAATAGGCTGGATATAAAGAGGGGGTTGAGTTGTCCCCCTGAAAAAATGCCAGTTTTGTTTGCCATCAGTTCACCTACCTGGGGCATGTTGTGTCAGCAAAAGGGATTTCCCTGACCCAAGCATAGATTTGGCCTTAAAACCTCGCACCATCACAGAGCTATCGTCATTCCTGGGGTCTGTGGTTACTACATAAGATTTGTCGAGGGATTCGCTAAATTGCAGGGGATCCTGAACCCAACTCTTGCAGACTGACTTAGGAGGAAGTTCAGTCAACAGTAGTTAAAAGAAAAATGGCTGTGGGCCAACAGTGGGCCAAGAATTCCATGAAAGGTCGATGGACAACTAAGTTGAGGAAAGCCTTCCGTCAGCTCAAATATATTTTACCTCATGCTCCTGGCATAACCTCACTCCGGCATACTTTGGCATAACGCGACCCCAACCATGCCTTATCGTGTTCGCACCATAGATGCCAGCAGGGATGCTTGAGCAGTTATATCAGGACAGTGACAGAGAGCTGAGGCAGTGCATACATTAGTCGGATTTATCGCAAACACAGAGGAGTAATTAACCCAGCTCATAAGCTCGAGAGTTCTTGCCCTCAATTGGGCTGTGGTTGTGATAAGCTGCACGGATTAACTTGTACGAGCTGAGTTTTGAAGTTCACTACGGACAAACAATCCACTCACATATATCAACCCTCATCAAACTAAGAACGCTACCAGGTATCGTTGGTGGCTGCTCTAGCAAACTACAACTCAGCCTTAAGTACCACCAGCCTGGGCAGAAATAAGGTGATGGCTGATGGCTATCTAGACGGGCCACATGACAGCGGCAACCCTGAAGATCATGGTTGATGAATTCCTGCCCAGGTGTGAGAGAGCACTGTGTCGGGAATCCTATGTTTACAATCCACTCTGGAATGGGGGAATTGGTTGGGATTGCTGTCAGATGTATGCCAAGTTTCTGTAACTGTAGTGACAGTGATGCAGCCTGCTTTGCCCTCCGTCAGCTAGATGATCTACGAGGGAGCAGAGGGCAGATCCTTATGTTCATCTGGCATTAGGAGGCACTGGTCGAAAACAAACCAGAACTTCTAAGAATAATTTACATGTAAGGCCAGGAATTCTGGGTCGGGAGTGGGAGCGCTCTGCATTGGCAGGGGCCTGGTATACGAAGATGCAACTAGCACCACGGAATAGAGAATGGCAATGAATGCTGCCTTGAAAACACCAAGATTGCTGTGTACAGACAACTTCATGATTAACTGGTCATTTAGGTGTTGAGAAAACTTTCAGCCATTAAGAGAGCTTTTATTGGCCCAACTGCACCACGAAGGTGGAGCATTACTGTAAAACTTGTTCTGGTGTCTACAGCGCAAGACACTAACCTTCATAGCTGCCCGATGGTCCTTAGGAGATTCTGGACCCATGGACCTTTGTCTGCATTGTCATTTCCTGTCAATTGAACCAGATGGAGGCATACATTAAGACATGTTCTGGTGGCACTAACCCACTTTTGTACAGATATGCCCAGGCCTATACAACAAAAGCTCAAAGGCCATTACTGTTGCAAAAGTCTGATGGAACAGTTCTTTGTCCATTATGGGCCTGCCAAGAGGATCATTCATTGGAACCAGGGGCGGGATTTTGGGAAGCAGGCTCATATAAGAACGTTTAGCCCTATTGGTGTGTTCAGAAGTCCAGAACCACACCATAACCACCACACAAGGTGATGCTCATGCAGACACGGTTTCAATAGAACTTGCTGAATATGTGGGTACACTGCAAAGGAAAAGAAGGTGCAATTGGGGAGCAGGTACCTAGCCAGCAGTAATCCGTGCTATATAGCACCAGAAATGAATCAACGTTGTTTTCACACATATTTTCGGATTTCGGTAGAGAGGCTAGGCTATCCAGTGGATGCTGTTTTTGGTGTACTGCCGATGACACCCGCTGTTATCCCCAGCAAGGGTTAATGTTGACTGTCTGAGCGAATCTTCCAAAAGCCATAGAACAAGCTCAAGTGCGACAGGAATCGTCACTACCAAAATAGAGAGACATATGACAGGACTGTTCAAGCTCGCAAGACCTAAAACCGGTGACCGAGTAGTGTATTGGGAATACTAGGTATCCACGGGCAAGCACAATTGGCTGATCCCTGGGGGTCCCAGCTCTAATTGTGTCGCACCCCCAGTTACCAAACTGCCGGTATACCAAATCCATCCATAACGGAAACCAGTGGCAGGTCAAGGACTTGGACATGCAACCATCTGACTTCCAGTGAGGGGAGCCAGTTAAGGAGGCCCAGTCAGATCACTAACGGCTAGGCCCATGAAAACCCGTCTAAGACAGTCTAGACGGACAGCAAGGTCAGATACAAAGATGTTATCAGCATATAATCCTGATGGTCAATCCCTCAGGAAAGACGTAAGGACGAAGAATGGGGACTTGATTCTTATGCTTGCCAATGAAAGTAAAAAATAGCCCCCGGTCTGAGTTCGAATCTACTAGCCTGTAATGCAGAATTTATATACTTGACGCCTACAGCCCCTGTTGTAGATCAGGAAGAGAATATCCTCAGCAACCTGAGCTGACGCATTCTGAGGAACCAGCAGCTAGTCGAGGAACCTACGGTCCCAGACCAAGAACCAGAAAAAAAAGCCCTACCTACTAAGTTTTTATGAGATTGATGAGACTGCGCAGAGACTACAATTGCACTCCAGAACCCCTAGAGCGGGTTAAAAACCCCCCAAAGACTAACCTATGATCCGGGGGGGGGGTAGAGCAAGCTCTGCATGAGACTGTGTACCACAGTACGCAGCTAAGAGGTCATCACCCATGTTCCCTGTGTCCTTGTGGGCAATAGTGACACCCAGATCAGTTGAAAGGGCCAAAGTGTACGAGCTGTGCTTGGAAACTACTGTCTAACTGAAAATGTTATTTAATGATGTTATATGTGTTGCACCAGTCTAATGGGACACAAAAAAAAAATTGTCATTATGACCGTTCCCTGTCACGAGAGTGCACCATTATAGGGAGGGGGGTGTGTGATGTTGGGAGTGTTAACAATCTGCAGGGTCTGAACCTGTCAGTGCTATCAAAGACCAATAGGCATAGGACACTTGTTGCAAAGAACTAAAGTGTTGCTGTACACGTAGGCCTGGGGGGAAAGATGGTGGGTGAACAGTAGGAGCAGGCTGGCCCAGCGAGGGAGCCAAGGAGAGACGGAGAAGCCAGGGGGTGTGAGCAGCAAGTTATGGAGGGAAGAGGGATCTCCTGTAAAGTAAGAGACGTGACCATCCAGTTTACGAAGTGATTGTTCCACTGTGTTTTGTGACAGAGGTCCAGGACAAGGTTTGCCTCCAAACACTCCTCCTTTGATTTTATCGGTCACCATTTGCCTACTAAAAACTGTAGTCACCCCTGCCAGAGTGAACTGCTGTGACATACTTATCTGGGTGTGTGACACCCATAGGGACGTGTGGAATTCTGCTAAGCGTGGATGTTCAACAGGCACTTCAGACAGTTGTCTGCCCAGTGTCACCATTTTTCTATATGCATCAGGGAAAGGAAAGTGGCCTTGTGAAAATGACCCTGCTTCTTACCTGTTTGGAGCTTGGGAGCACTAAAAGATTTCTGCTTCTAGAAGGAGGTCCCCCCACCTTGGTTAAAATCATAGGGTGTTGGTGTAACAGGTTTGCACACCCAGGGGGGGGAACTAGTTCTGTTTTAAGTGCAGTTGGAAGTAAAACTACTTTACCCTTGTGTACTGTCGGTTAACATCAGTATTACAATTTTGTTTGCTACATGGCTAATTATGCATTAACTAATTATTTCATCTATTATAATAATATTATGTTGTGCTGCCTCTGTTTTGGCACTGCCCATGATGTGTGGTCACTGAAATGCCCGGTTCCACTAGATGTAGGTTGATCAGACCCTTTACATCCTTGCCTGTCACCCAAGGGTGGCACTAAATATATATAACTCTATGTTGTGTGAGTGTGCTGTTTGTTTATTTTTATACTGTAGTATAATCAACAATTTTTTATAACCTAAGAGATACATGGGTCTTGCAACAACACGCATGAGGTATTCATACTTTGGACTCTTTATTCTAATTAGGAATTCCCACTTTGGTGGATATGTAATTTGATTTTCCAGTATTTTGGCCAATCAGACATCTAGACTGGTTTAAGAGATGTCTGACTAGGAGTTTTCTCTGTCTAGAGATACATTGATTCTTATTCCTAGTAGGGGCGTATTTTTGATTTTGGTTAGCTGGTGTGGAAACATTTCTGTAGTGAGTAAAAATATATCCCATTATTTTTTACATCTTTTGAGGCATTTCCAAATGGAATCAAGTGCCTCCTCCCCCCACACCCTGGTCTTACCAGCACACATTAGGGTAATAGAGAGGTTCCTGGGAACATTTTTTACACAGTCTATCAGGGTGTTTGTAAATACCGAAGAACATCATTAATTTAATATATATTCTTTGCATGGTTGTGCAGATTGAATTGTCTTTGCGTCACAGATCATTGTATTTAAAGGCATGTCCCACCCCCCAAAACTATAATTCCCCCCCACCACTACTCTGGCCCCCACCAAAAACATGTAGTGTATTTTAATCCTACCTCACATCCGTTTCAGCGCTCCATAGGGTTTACTCCTGTAAAAACCCCCCCCCCCCCCCCCAAAGTCCCAAACTAACCACCAGGAGGATGAGCAGGGATCTGCCTGCTATCTTGCCTCCGTAGTATATTTGCCATGGCGCAACTGCATGCCCTTCTCCCCCCTCCCTCCCCCTCCCTCCCTCCTCCCGTTCTACTATCCCTCCCCCTGCGTCAATCCCTTAATATGCTGCCCCCCATGCCCCCCAGCCCCAACCGATATTTACACCAACTCTTACTTACCCTCTCCGCTTTCTCGCTGCAACTGAATGACCGGCAGCGCGTCCTCGGATTGTGTGCCGCTCAGCCAATCACAGACGCGATCTGGTCCCACCCTTGCTGCATTCTCGCAAAGCAGAGGGCCGGCAGTGCGGCGGAGGAAGAGGGATGTAGTAAGAGTTGGGAGGGGCTTTCTGAAAAAACATATTTTATGCGTTGGGGCTGGGAGACATGGGGAGGCGCATATTAAAATCCTTTTAGGGGTGGACATACCCTTTATGAAAGAGTAAACTATGGTCAAAATATGCTTGTGAAGGTTCTATCATCCAGGTCATGGTATATTCTGTTCCGCTGAGGCGGCGGTGTGCCAGCGGGCTCAATGGCAGCCGCAGTGAGGTCGGCTGGTCGCGACCTGGTGGGGTTGGTTCGCCACCCGAGACGTCACCAAGGGCTCTTTTAAGGCAGCCGACACGGGGGTCCAAGTTCGAGCTGCGGACCCCCGCCAAAGGCACTTGTCAGTGCCGCAGTGCTTACAAGGGCCGGGGAGGGGTCCGGTTAGCGAGCGCGGGACCCCTGAAAGCCCCAAAGGCACTTGTAATGCGCAGGGTCCCTTACAAGGGCCGGGGGAGGGGTCCCGGTTCGAGCTGGCGGGCACCCCTAAGCCCCAAAGGCTCTTGTTTAGAGCCGAGGGCACTTGGGTAAGTGCCGCAAAGGCCCTGATAGGGCCGGGGAGGGGGGTCCGGTTCGAGCTGCGGACCCCTAAGCCCAAATAGCTACTTGTCAGAGCCGCAAGTGCACTTGTATGCCGCAAAGGCCCTGTAAAAGGGCCGGGGAGGGGGGGTCCGTCGAGACTGCGGGACCCCTGAAGCCCAAAAGCCTTCCTCAGGGCCCTCGCTGAGGGTGCCCTCCACCCCCCCAGCGGCTCCCCACCCTTCCCCTCCGGACGGCCGGGCGGGGGGCTTGGAGGGGTTGCTGGGGGAGGGGGGTGCGCGGGCGGGTGGTCGGCCACCTGCTGCGGGCCCCTTCCCGGCAGCCCTCCGTAGCCTCACGTTCGAGATTTGCCGGAGCCGGGGAAGGGTGGGGGGAGGGTGGGAAGCGGCGGCGGGGTGGATCTCCGCAGCCGCGGGGGGTTTTGTGGGCGGGGTGGCTTATGCCCCGCCCCTTAGGAGAGGCGTCGTGGAAGGGATTTAAAGTCTCGCGGCAATACTGGATAGTATCGCCGCTAAGGGGCTTAAAATTACCGCAACACATCGTGGCCGCGATACATATCGCGGGAATGGCGCTCGCCGTTAAAATACTGGCCCGATAGCGATATTTTCGCGGCCGCGGTGTGCGGCGGTAATGCGGGTTTTTTGGCGGCTAATTTGTTTTCTTTATAATATGGCCCTTAGTACACAGTCCGACTCTATAGTCTTGAAGACGTCTGCACAATGGACAAGTTTCCCTTCTACTTATGCAGCTTATAGGCTTATTCATGTACTTTGATCAAATCGCAATTGCCAGTGAATTTTTAGAAAAACACAAAAGGGAAACCCAATTGGTTACTGTAATATTATGGGTCTAAATTGGCTGCAACCACATTACTGGCAGAGAGAGAAGAATTGGAGTAGATTTAACCATGTTTAATATTGTTTTTGCAGTTAGTTGCACTTTTACCACCCCCTGGGTTTGCCCCCTTTACCAATTACCTGGTTTTGAAAGTGTTAAGTGATAATGTGAAATATCCTGCAAGAATGAAAGAGCAGATATAAACTGCAGGAGGTTCATTACCCCCAATGCTCAGCCTGAAGCCAAGTTACTTGTGCTTTGTAATGCTCTGCTATCTGTGTGTTCCATAGACCCCTGACAGTTAACAACTCTTATTTCAGTTTTAAGAAGCGTCAAACATGTCATCCATCCCATTGAAAAGAGTAAACCAAGGAGGAAAGAAAGGACAGAAGCTCAGCGCCACAGCCAAACCTCATAAACTGGGCATAAGTTATATCTGTTGTATCACTTAGATAACTGGACTTTGAAGTTTAGTTTTGAGACGTTTCGCTAGTCATCCGACTGGCCTTTCTCATTCAGAATGACTTGTACAAGAAATCTGTGGCCAATTATTACCACCTGGAAAATACCAATTAGCATTCACGCCAAGTTGAAGGGCCAAAGCTGTCATAGGAACGCCCAGAGTAAGGTGTCAAACAGACATTGTCATGGCAGACGAGTTTGGTGTCGAACCCCCCCACTCTATTAGGCTTGGTGTCTTTATTGTTCAAATAAATGGCCTCCTTAACACCTCTCTTAACCCGTCACGTTCCTTTGCCATATGTTAACATACAATCTCAAAGGTATGTCCTTTATCCTAAAAGCAGATACACGGCGTGATCCTGCACCCGAGGAATTGCTCTTTGTGCTGGGCCATACGTTTTGATGCAGTTGCCCCCCCTGGGTTTTGGTTTCCCCCACATACACATTAGGAGCATCTTCACTGCACCTGCACTGCGTATATGATGTCGCTTTTTCTTGGTTTTGGTATGTGGGTCTTTCGGATGTACCAATTGTTGCCTCAGTGTTGTTTTTGGTTTAAAGCATACAGAGATACGGTTTGTTTTTTGAAAATTCTTCTTAAAATTCTTGAGACCCCCCACTACATGGGCGGTTCAGATCCGAACCCGGATCCGACGCGGATTTATCCCGTTCACGAAACGGTGGATTTTTCGGATTTTGATCACCTTCCCGAACTTCCAAACCAGGATTTCTCTTATTTTGCTTTGAGAATTTTCGAATTAGAGCAAAATCGAGCGAAGTTGGAACATCTCTAGTCCTAAGATGTTGGCTAGGTATTTTGCCAACCTTGTATGTACAGAGTTGAATGCTGTGACTATAGGTCTTAGTGGTGCCCCTTCCTTATGTATCTTTGGGAGGGTCATCAACCACCTCAGTAACAACAAGGTGGCAAATACGCTAGCCAACATGCTTAGACCATTGGTGTGAAAGTTCTAAGCATCACATCCAAACTCTAAGGATTTCCCAACAATGATAGATTAGTACTCGGTGCAAAGAAACTCTATGGGCCCTATGATGTGACATCTCTTCCTCCACCTGTTATACCCACCAAGAGCTGTTGACATGGTGACGGAAAAGCGGCTCGGCCAAGACTGCACTCTTACCAGCAGAACTGACTCTCAACCAGAACAGGTGGTGTTCCTTACGAACTTGTGCCTGAATACCCTATTTCAAAATACAGGGATAAGTTCTATAAGCAAAACACGGATGTGCATTCTCCAGGTTTCTCCCGATTGTTGGGCCACCTTTACAGGAGGAGGTAGAAACACAGGTGCTATACCTTTAAGGGCATAACACCCCAGCACGGTTCAGATATGTGGATGACACCCTGGGTTAAAATCGCCGAAGGAAGTACACAGCTTTCACAGAAACACATCAATGCGGTAGAACGAAAACATTCAAATTTACAAGGGAGAGGTTACAAAACAACAAAACTGGCTTTCTTGGACTGCTTGGTAGAAGTTAAGGGAAAATGGTAAACTGGAAGTAGGGTTACAGAAAACCACAACACCACAGGACAGTATTTGAGTGACTCCCACCACCCTTTAGATCACAGCTGGTGTCATCAGAACCTGCAACACAGAGCCGAAAACATCCCCACTAGCACAGAGGCGAAGGCTAAAGAAATGAAACTCTCAGAGGAGCCCTTAAAACTGTGGCATCCTGACTGGGCCTTTGTCAAAAGACATAGTAGACGGACAGAAACAGAAAACCACGTAAATTATACCAACAGTGAGGGGAAAGCAAGACAGGGAAAAGAACATGGTCATCCCATATGTAGCAGGGTATCCCGAGAAATTAAGAAGGAATTTCAAAAGACACCGTATCCCGTCTGCTTTTAAACCCGAACAACACATGAGGCAGCAATTGGTACGTCCAAAATACTCAATACACGAAACACAAGAAAAAGACCATCATAAACGCAGTGACCAGTGCGTGAACGAAGCTCTGATGTGTTGATGTGGGGGAGACCAAAACAGCACCTGCATACAATCGTATGGCCCCCAGCACAGAAGAGCCAATTCCTCGGGTTCAGACTCAGCCGTACTTGTTTTACCTGCATCTTAAGATTAAACAGACACCTTTAAAGATGTGTAATGTTACCATATTGGCAACAGGAAATGTGAACTGCGCTCAAGAGAGGATGTTAATGGGCATTTAATGTAAAATAAAGAACCAAGCCTAATAGAGTGGGGGGGTTCGACACCCAACTGTCTGCCACGTAAATGCTGTTTTCACACCTCTTACCTGGGCGTTCGATAACACCTCTACAACCACTATCCAATCACGGCCCTTAACACTTGGCTGTGATATCGCTATTGGGATTTTCCAAGGGTACATAATTGCCACAGAATTCTTGTACAAGTCATTCTGAATTGAGAGATCCAGTCGGATTGATAGCGAACCTTGTCAAGAAACTAAACTTCAGGGTCCATTTGATCTAATTGAATACAACAGATATACCATGACCGGTGAATGAGAACCTTCACTGGCATGAGTTATAGTCTTTTATCCTCACGGGGTTGGTATATAATCTGGCAATCATGTTCAATTCTTGATTCTTCCCTTTCGTGTTCAGAAGAGTCTCGACTCTGAGTGATTAAGTGTTCTGTAGATAGGGTTAGGCGACAGGGTGAGTTACTTAGTCAATAGGGTCATAAGATCTTACTATTATCTTATTCAGAGGAAATTAACTAAATGTTCTCTGTCTCCGGTTGCCTTGGCGAAAGTGCAAGGCAACCGAACAAAAGGTCGCGCGATTAAACCATTGATGTAGGGAAAAAGGCTAAAGGACAAATATACTAAATGGGTCCATGTGAACATACAGTTTTTGGACAGACCAATGTATGATTTTCTCCGAGATTTGACTAATGTTACTCGGGCGTAATTCTCTCTACATTTAGAAAGGTCCCAATAGATTTCTTAATTTTAGTTATTTTCTGAATCTGCTAGAGGAGCCTTTTGATTACATTAGTTCCGATTTATAATGATTATAAGGGTGACCCCTGCACTAACCGCAGCTTTCACAGTTTTAGTGCTCTGGTGTGAACGTGTGTTCATTTTATCTTTACTTTGTGTTGGAGAAGGTTCCTGAATTGGCCTCGAGAAATAAATACCCATTTCTGATCCACTTAGTGACCCCTCGTTTACACTGGAAAAGCACAGTGTTTAGTGATAGTGTTCGCTGCTCTGGGAAATTTATAATGGACCACTTCCCTTAACGGGCAGTGTGAGTATTAACACCAATGATAGACAGTATGAAATGATGGTTTATTTACCTACGTCTGGGGAATGTTTTTTTATAAAATTTAACTCCTGACTTTCTTATAGAATGAACGTTGGTTCATATTTTTCCCTTATTTCTTGTGAAAATCAGACCAATTGGCCCTTTTTCTTACTGGAACATAGAGGAAGTGTTTCTATTGCCATGTTCTATAATCAACCCTTGTATTATACAACCCTTACCTTACATCTCTGCTTCCTTATGATCTCCTCAGTGGCCTGGTCAAAGTTCCAAAAGTGAATAGTTAAGAGCTGTTCCCCCTTTCGTGAGTCATCCGTTCCCTGCTACTTTTTATTTTGCTCTGAGAGTTTCGGTACATGCAGAAGAACCCCCCTCCCTCCTCTGGATCTATCTTTGCTGACTGGTACCTTACTTATAAAAGCTTCTTCTGTAGTGTAGTACACCCTAGACAGCCCAACCGCCAATTCTGTTTGTTAAAAAGCATCAAAAATTACTAACAATCCTTTGTTCCCTCGCGCTCTGGCATTGCCAGCCATCGTGTCTATTATTGGCTGTCTCTCCTCTCACCAATAACAGAATGGTGGTCCAGTCCCGGCCCCTGCATGCAAGTCAGCAGCCGAGGCTGGCAACTTTTTCTTTAACCCACCTTGGCAAGTTTGGTGGTGGGCTACGGGACCACTCTATATTAAAAGTGTTTTTTTAGGTGGAGAGGCCCTTAAACACAAACGATAACGGGGATATTCCCCGCCGCGATAATCATCTGGTTTATAACTACGGCGATATTAAAGATATTTACTACTGAGACTTTCGGCATCGGTGAAATTGGCAAAAATATCACCTCCTTCTTCTATGCCCCCACCCCATTGTTTATGTTATACTACTTTATAGTTATATTCTTAAAGAAAACAGGTTATACTTACTTCCTCCCACCCATCCATTTTACCACTAAAAAAAAGGGTGTTGATCTATCCCCCTGGATTTATCCTCATCGTTTTTCAATTGACTGGCCCGCCCTTTTTTAGTCCAAGACCTAGCCAATAGGATAATGAATTTTTGCAGAGCAATAAAATGGTATATAGAACTTAGAAATGTATTTTCTTTGTTGCGAGGTATATATAATTATTGAATATTTTTACAATGATTCCTCTGTAAAGAAAAACACTGTAAACTATGTCTTTTTTTCAATTTTTATCTCATTTTCTGACTGGAGAAGGCAAATGCACAGGAGCTACTTTGTGTTTATCGCACAGCTATATGCTAATCGGAATTACTTTCCTTATGGCTGGCTCGACTAGTTCATTTTTCTTTGAATGTCGTATTGGCTGCCCTGGTAATATTTGCATATTATGTTTTATGCAGTTTTAATGATTTATGGGAAATACAATACAACAACAACTTAGAAGCATGCCATCTTCTTATACAAACCATTTTCTATGTCGCGGCTGCGATAAACACCCATCAACTGTGTTTAATGCGCTATAATACTATGGAAATTGTCATCTCTAGAGAGGGATCTCCAGCTGAGGCTTCCAGATTCTTTGAAACTACAACTCCCAACTCCCAGCATTCCCCTTCGAAGGCAGGGTTTGCGTTTTCAAACATTTCAAGACCATGCAGGCTGGAATTTAGGTAACGGACAATTCTGCACCTAAACGGATTTTCCCTGTATTTTATTACATACAAAGGATCCCATCTAGGTACTTATTATGCAATGCTAAAGAAGATTGTCTGATACAGGTGAGATCCCTTGCGTTTCTTTCTCTAGTAAATGTTAAAAACATTGATGTACTGGGGTCCTTTAGTAATGTCCCCACTAAGTCATAGGAGGGATCTCAGATTCATTCATTTCTACGTATATGTGGGACATTTGAAACCATTGAGAACACGAAGACAGGTGAATGTCTGTTCATTGGTACACTGTTTATTATTTCTACAAAGAAACAATGAATAATAGATCAGATGATTTATATTGCACATGTTTCTTACAATGCTGACATAGAAACTGGTTCCAATGTCTTATTATGTCAGAAAGGATTGTATTTTTTATTTAATTAAAACTGAATAATCTCGCTACCTTGTATAAAATTGAATTATGGAAGCGGCAGGATTCCTGAATGATTTCTCCCCAATATGTTCCGTAACCAACACAGGGATGACAGTATCGTAAGCCTGAATTCAGAGAGTGGCAAATCAAGAGCTGTCGTTCTTTGGTTTTCCCCAACAATTTGATTGTGAGGAGCAAGGTGGTAAATTCCATTTTCACATTATCACAGAATAGTAAAACTCATATTCAGCCAGTAGAGCGGGGGGGGAGGGGGTCCAGGGCGTCAAACATTCTGTTTTCCTAATCTCGGTAAGACGAGCACCAGAACATCTCAGTCGCTGGACTTCCCTGTATACGCCTGTGGCCC
>JAACNH010004477.1:0-23991 GCA_019447015.1 Hymenochirus boettgeri | reverse complement strand
TTTATCCATATAAAAATGCCCTAACAGTTCCCCACTTAGAATAAACCCTAACACTTGTCCCTTGTAATATTAACTTACCATAACTATACAACTGTCCCTTACATATACCCTATATAATAATCCCTATACAATCATTCCTATCAGTCCCTATATAATAACCTATACACTGTCCCTATATATCCCTATACAATATCCCTATATAATAACCCTATACACTGTCCATACAATATCCCTATACAGTCCCCATATAAACCCTATACACTGTCCCTATATAATATCCCTATACAATATCCCTAAACAGTCCCCATATAATAAACCCTATACAACTGTCCCTATGTATATTACTATACATATCCCTATACAGTCCCCAATAATAACCTATACACTGTCCCTATGTAATATCCCTATACAATATCCCTATTTTACTGATAAATTAACCATCAGTTTGTTTTTTTTAATCTATTTTTGAATAAATTATTGTTTTTTATTTAATCATAACATCACTATGGCCCCACAAGTTTTAATCATAAATGAATTGTTTCATAATAAACCCATCATTGTTTCAATAAACAAATCCTCCCTTTTAATAAATCCCCCCCATCAGATTTCCTTTAATCATAAACTAACCACCCCCTTTGTTTTCAATCATCCCCATCCTGTTTTTAATTATCCCTTTGTTTTAATTACCACAACTAACCTCCTGTAACCATCACTCCAGACCCAACACCTGTACAATCTCTCACGTCACAGTTCGACCTGTCCAGACCCTATCCTCTCTGGAAGACTGTGCCACACGGAATGTCACTCTCTCCCCAGCCCTCCCCCTTCTTCCCAGCCCAGCTGCTGCAGCTCCCTCAGCAGGTGTATATTTAATTAACACTCAATGCCAGTGGGAAGATCAGATTCTGACCTCGCTCTCCTCCGCATAGCTACCAGACTGCAGGAGTTCCAGAGTTGCTCTGCCCCACCAAAGGCCCAGGACCTAGTGAGGGGAAGGAAATCTCTAATGCTGAGAGGGAGGGGAAAGAAGTCACAATCAGCAGCTGCATAGGTAAGTACAAAGCGGTATGCGCATTTTGGCTGGTAGAGTACTTTGAACAGTGAACACCGGGCAAATCGGTAGAGTTGAGAGGGTACTCCAAGTGTCTGCTTTTAAGGAAACCGCAGTAATTCATGGCTGTGATGTCAGCAGTCACAGCCTGATGTGACTGCAGGAGGAAACTTACGCCTGAAGGAAATCACGGGTAGAGTCTCTCTGAAGGTAAGACTTGGAGAAATATTAACAATTCAAGAGGTGGTCTAGCGCAGACAAATAAAAAACCTTCATTAGCATTAAGTTTTCTCTGTAAAAAAATCTACAACCCATTCCAGCGCAGATCCATCCGAGGTCCGCAGCAGATTACCCCCTAGTGACACACACGCGAACAAAAAAGAGAAGAGTTATTAAACTACAATGCTATCACAGGTCCAATGTAGAAGTCAGCTGAATCAGGGACCCAGGATGAGGAACTGGCAGTTTAGGCCTCACCTGGTACTTTTTTGGGTATGGTGGAGGAAGGGGGAAGTACTATTCTCTTAAATTTGGATGTTTTTTCCAGCGGGTTGTTCATGGCTGGAGATCATATGTGTGTACAAAGCTTTAGGCAGCAGACAGACAGGTTAACAAATATCATAGATTCCTAATGCTCAAATTATCATCCTCTCCCACATAGGACGGTATTTATTACAAGAGATACCAAATAGAATAAAGGATGTTAGGATATTAGTGATTCATTTATTCTTTTGGCTGTCGCCCAACCTGTCGCCTTCTTTTAATGTGTCTGACCAGCATTTATTTTATTGCTCCTCCAAGTTCTCTCCTGCGATAATCACTTCTAGCATCAACATATGAATATCATCACTAAAGCGTTGTACACGTTACCGTAATTATTGTCAGAGTAGCAGACAAATTACAATGTGAGTGGTGGCAGCTCCATCACTATCTAGATATCCAGCTCATCAGCCATCTCTGACAATATCTAGCGTGTGTACAAAGCTGAAGAAACCAAGAGTTCAACCCTTTTGCTCAGTCATAACTTGACCCTGGCACTTTGAATTGGTTATTGTGACTGCAAAATAACTCATTACCTTGGTTCCCCTAGTCAGAACACAGCCTTACCGAATAACCACACGATGATTATCATCTGGAATGGCTGTTCATTGGCCCCATGTTTGCCAGTTGCACACAGCTTTATGCTTGGTACACACTGTAAAGATTTTTGAATGATGATATAGAATCTGCAGGATCTGTCATTTTTCAAAGATCAGTGAACACACAGTCCCGAGTGTTCTCCCTATCACAGTCAGGAGATTCATTAAAAGTTCTTATCGTTAAAAATGGTGCTAATTTTGCCCCAACCAATCAGATTGTTAGCTTTCAAATGTTTAAATAAGATCTGATTGGTTGGGGCAAAATTAGCACCATTTTAACAAATAAGAACTTTTATTGAATCTCCCTGATAATATACACATCATAGGCAGAAGCACTCGGGACTGTGTGTTTCCCATAACCACGGCCGACTCCCCTATAGGGATATTCCCGCAGCCGAGGGAAATTTTAAGTCTTTCCGAAACAACCGCGAGGCCGGCCTGAATGTTTAGGTGGCCGCATGCTCCTTTGGGAAAGACATTACACACACTGCCGATAAAGCCGATACTATGGACGTATCAGGGCTTTATCGCTATTGTCTGTACCTAGCTTTACAGAGAGTTTAGAACCATTTATAATTATGTAAGAAGTCACATTTTGTCCACTTGTTTGCTTTATCTATCTCCAACCACATGTCACTAGATTTGGGGGTTCCTATGTGTCCCAGACTGAAACAACTAAAGTGATTTCTATCTTAATGTAACAAACATCCCTGCTCCACCCCTGGATGAATCATTGATCCATTTAAAGGACAATTATACTCACCTTTTTCTCCGATCCACTGCAGCATAGTACCCAGGGTGAGGACCTAAAATTGCTAAGTCCTAACCCTGGGTACTTTCCCTAACTCCTCGCACTACTTACCGCAAATCTGCTTCGGCGATCCAGACTGTTCCACCTCTCTTCTCACTGTCAGTGACAGTCGCGAGGCAGCCAATTGGAAGACGCGCTTCCTGCAGAGCGTATCTTCCTATTGGCTGCCTCGCGATCTGTCACTGAAGCAGGAAGAGAGGAGGAATGGAGCGATCGGCGAAGCAGATTTGCGGTAAGTAGTGCAGGAGTTAGGGAAAGTACCCAGGGTGAGGACTTAGCGATTTTAGGTCCTCACCCTGGGTACTATGCTGCTATGAGGAAGAGAGCGAGGGTGAGGTGAGTATAGTTGTCCTTTAAAGCATTTTTTTAAAGAATGTAACTCTAGAACAACTTCCACAAGCAGTGACTGTAAGTAGCTATGGCAACTGAGTTCTGGGGTCCATGCAATAAAAGGTGCATTGCTGCGCTTCAAATTTGCACTAACCAATCAATTGATAGCTGTTTACTGGATTACTGCAGTTAGACAGCATCTGATTGGTTGCTGCAGAAAATAGCCCAGGCAAACTTTTGCGCATCTTATTGCATCCCCCAAGTATTTACTGTAGTTGTAAAGCCCTGTACACACGTGCGACTGTAGGCCTGAAGCGTCAGATAAATTACGGATAGTGGGACGTTAATCCGACACTCCTGTATCGCAGGTCATTCTGCATTCGCACGTGTATACAGAGATTTTCAATCACTTGTGAGTGATGATGATGATTTTATACATTAAGGCCACAAACGACACGTTTCCTATTAACCAACCATATTAATTGGTAACCAGACAGAACTGTAACTGGTTATATTTTCGGTCTTTTGCTCTTCCAAACCCCTGTTCAATATCTGATGCTGCCAATAATTTCCATTGGAACAAACAGAACATTATCTGCCCTTTGTACATTTATTCCATGTAGTAGCCGATCTGTATAAAACACACTTTGTTGGATTGTATTTAACAACATCAGTCTCCACGTCTGCTCAGCTGTTCTCTCCAGTTAACAAAAAGATGCACGTTTTTCTTTGACTGCAGCATCTGTGCAGCTCTTTCTGCTCCCACCACTGCAGCAAGTCTCTGGGCGTCATACTTAGAGTACAGCACAGTGCACGTCCACGTGGCCTCCCTCCTCCCTGTTCCACGCCTTTAACATATTACACCACTTCACTGTAGAAATGGGGATATGTCGGGAGCTCATAGAAGATGATGTTTCGGATTCCTTTCAGGGTGTATCTAAAAACATTAAAAAAAAAATCAGTATCACATGTGTACACAACTTCAATAGTGTCCTTGCTACATTTTACATCAAATATTTCCTTCCATGTATGGAAACAGTCTATACAGTAAAAATTATACAGCAATGCTACATAAACACTGGTTTTCTGGGTGAAATACAGGCTCCCTTTGCATCATGAAGGCAGCACGGTGGCTCAGTAGTTAGTACTGATGCCTTGCAGCGCTGAGTTTCTGAGTTCGATTTCATCCTTGGACACATCTACAGAGGTTTGTATGTTCTCCCTGTGCAGCGTTTCAGCCGATAGTCGCACGTGTGTATGTGTTCGGCTGGGGGTCATTCATTGATCACCGTACCAAACTCCTACACAGACATGACTATCGGCTGAACTGGCCATTCATCGTGCCTGTGACGTGCGCATCGGGGGTCGCCAATCAGATGTCTGTATGAAGCTTAAGGCCCTGGAATTTGCATTAACCATTTTTTCTTTGTTCACAGCACTGACCTTTCTTCAAGAAGATCTAAGATGTCTGATGTGGTGACAGACCCCCCACCACCAAGTGCACTTCACAAAGAGATCTAAGATGTCTGATGTGGTGACAAGGGAGCTCAATGTTTACAAGCCTTTGAAGGGACGTCTAGTGATTTAAGAGTGGAGCCCGGATCACTTTTCCCTTTAACTTTTTCTTCCCCTTTTTTTTCCTTACTCCCCCCTCTTACCCTTTTTCTCCCGTCCCCCACCCTCCTTTTTCTACTTTCATGGATTTCCCTTCACCTCTATCCTCTATTACACTCCATTCGTGTACTTTACTCCCAGTTTCCTTTGCCCTGTTACTGAACACCTTCTCATCGTTTCCTTTTCTTGCTTTAAAAGGGGTTGTTGGGCCACGATTTTTCTTTTCCTCGAATCTCATCCTCTCCTTTTGATGTGTTTTGTTTTTTTTTGGGGCCTAATGGAATTGGAGAGTAGGGAGTTACAATACATCTCCCCCGTTTGTTTTTTTTTTTTTTGTTTTTTGACTCCCCGCCAAGTCGGGGAGCTCTGGTTTTTTGTAGGGACCCCCACCACCAAGGCACTTACAAGAGATTAAGATGTTGTGGTGACAGACCCCCCCCCCCCAAGTTGAGCCCTTCAACTTCAATGTACGACCACGAACCCAGTCTTAAGAATTGCTTTTCTGATGTGGTGATTAGGGATCCCCCACACTTCACCCGTGCACCACACAACACAAGGGCGATATAAGTGCTCTGGCCCCATGCCCCCCTGTGTGGCCACCCACATTTGACCCCCCACCACCAGTGACTTCACAAGGAGATCTAAGATGTGATGTTGGAGGAAGTGCCCCCCCCACTACGATTATTCACCATACGTGCACTTCACACGGAGATTCTAAGATGTGTTCTTGAGGTTGCGGCCCTCCTGCACTCTTCGTTAGTTTGGACCTCCTTCCCCACAACACTTAGGAGTGTGTTCGCAAACCCCTCTCTTCTCCCCCCTGTCCCACATCATAGGGTGAACATAAACAGCAACCCCTGGTGACCTGCTGGCTGGCTGAAAGGTAGCTACCCCCACACACTAGTGTGCACTTCACCGGAGATTCTAAGATGTATGATGTGCGATGACAGACCCCCCACCACCACGTGCCACTTCACAGAAAGATCTAAGATGTCTGATGTTCGGGACAGACCCCCACCACCAAGGACATTCACAAGGGATGCTAGATGTCTAATGTGGTGCACAGACCCCCACCACCAAGTGACATTCACAAGGAGATCAAACAGATGTCTGATGTGGTGACAGACCCCACCCAACCAGTGCACCGGAGACAGCCCGAGTACGCCCACGAACCAGTGCCCACTTCACAATGGAGATTCCTAGATCCAGATGTCTGAAAGTTGACCCACCCCCTATGCCACCCCCA
This sequence comes from Hymenochirus boettgeri, assembly GCA_019447015.1. Lineage (NCBI taxonomy): Eukaryota > Metazoa > Chordata > Amphibia > Anura > Pipidae > Hymenochirus > Hymenochirus boettgeri. The sequence continues at coordinate 17,800 of JAACNH010004477.1, read as the reverse complement.
CGTCACTTCTACGATCTTAAGCCAGTCTAATTCGCAAGTGACAGACCCCTCTCATACCAACCAAGCCTTCACAAAGAGATCTAGCTTATGTTTGCAGACCTCCGGACATCACCAAGTGCCTCTCTTTCAGAGATTGCGAGTCAGGTGACAGACCCACCCACAAGCCCACAAGGAGACGCAGTGCTGATGTGGACACCCCATCACCAAGTCCTACAAGGAAGATCTGCCAGATGTCTAGTTCGTCGGTGGACAGACCACACACCCCAACACATCACCAGGAGGTTTTGAGATGTCTGATGTGGGTGACCATGACCACCCCACCAGGCATCACAAGAGATTGCGAAGTTGCCACAAGGAGATCGCAGCATGTCTGATGTGGTGACACACCCCCACCCAAGTGCACTTCACAAGGAGATCGCAGAGTGTCTGATGGATGGTGAACCCCCCACCACAAGTGCACTTCGAGCGGATAGCAGACGATTCCACGTTTATGAGATCGCCAGACGTATATGTGGTGACAGCCCCCCCAACCACAGATGCAACTCACTACAGGACGATCGCCAGACTGGTCAGGTTAGTATCTGGTGGAGCAGGGACACCACACCACCCACTGACGTGCACTCCTTACAAGATCGCAACTTACTTCGCAGATGTCTGATGTGGTGACAGACCCCCCACCCACAAGTGCACTTTACAAGGAGGATCGCCAGATGTCTGATGTGGTGACAGCCCCCCCCACCACTCAAGTGCAATGTACTGATCGGCATCGATCAACGACACGACCCCCACGGCACCTTCACTCACGCATCCCGGCACGACCCTCTCGAAAGCCTTACACACGTGCAATACGTCCATAACGGCCATGGCGAATCCAACGACAGACCCCCGACAAACCAAGTTTACTATTGGTGATGAAACAGCGCCACATCTATGACGTGCGCATGGGGTCTGTCATAAAATGTTACCTGAAATTGTATCAGATAGTTTGCATAAAGATCAGGTATGTCCTCCATATAGTAGTCAATAAAGTTATGTTCTGTTTTTTCTGCACCTTAGCGCAAGGGGCTATTTATTTTCATATGGGTAAACAGAGAAAACATTATCAGACCATTAATGCCCTGACGAGGATCGTAGGTGCGTGGTATGCCTCCTTAAGCAACCTGAATCTATTTGGTGCCAATGGATGTTCTGCCTCTTTGGAGAGGAAATCAATTTTTTACAAAATACGCTGCGATTTAAGAAATGTATAATAATTATTTAGCTTGTAATATCAACGTTTCTGGTAATCACGAGAGAAAGAATCTGGTTATCCTGATGAGGGTACTCGGCGAAAGTGCCAAAACGTGATATTGCACACAATAAATATTTTTGCTGTCACCACACCATCCAGGAATTTTTCGTTTTTGTATAGACTTCCTACACCTTACCTGTGGGTGGCACCTGGGAGGAATATAATGATGGACATACAGGACTATTTAGAATGTATTATATTCTTTAAGGAGCCCTCATCACCTCTTATAAAAGTGAAACTCGTCCGTCATCAAGGAGGCGGAATGTCTTTCCCCTTTCAGGAAGAACGCCGTGCCTGGAGATGCCTGGCTTGTCCGTGTATTCAACAGATGTGTGGAAGTTCAGCTCCTCTTTCTTGAAAGTAGTTCGGCAGTCGCAACATAGTCGAAGTAGGAAGGGATATAGATAAGAAGGTGTGTGACATGATGGCATCCCGATATGCGGTAAGCTCTTGTCGGTAAAAAATTGGAACCTGCAGAGGAAATAAATATTCCACCAATTGGTCACCAACTGCTTAAAATGAACATAGACTAGAGAAATACTGGGATAATATCAACATTTAAGTAGGAAACCTTCATGGGAAAAACACAATTTGTTGGGCTTTATAACTCCCATATGGTTTAAGCATATGTACACTGTTAATAGTTCAAGCGATGGGAAGTTGGGAAAACAAACAAGCTTCTGGGCATGCTTGGGGCAAAGATATACCCATATCAGTTGCTCCATATCTGTAAAGAGGTGGGCCCCATGTGTGTAGGTAAAATCTTTACCTTTCTCCTCTGTCCTTTGGTTGTCCTGTGAAAGTCCAGGACACTAAAGAGTAGGAGCCTGTCTCTGTGTAATTTGGTCTCTGCCCCTTCCCGTTCTCCTGGAGGACTCTGTCATGCACAGGGGAGCCCTCCCTCCCTCCGGATCCTCTCCACTGTACTTTGCTGCAGTGTATGGGAACTTAATTGCAAGAAGGGGACATCCCTCCAACCCTAAACGCTTAGGGTTTTAACTTTAAAAAGTGCTCAAAAAACAGACCAACAACCTCGTTGGCGCTATAAAAAGCCGGCAGCCACATCTCAGCCACTCAGCTGTCCACGGCCCTTATTGCTACTCTGTTCCCGGAGTAGCAGTAGAGGCAGTGGCCGAGGGAATGGACGGTGGGTAAGTCTATTTCTTGGAAATTAAAGTTAAACCCTGGCAGTTAGGGTTGGAGGGGGGTCCCTAACTCAGGATAATGTTATATTGGGGTGGACAAAAACACCTGCAAATCTTGGCATATTCAATTGCAAAAACATTTACAATGATCAACCTCCTATTGGAAAAGTACCGTCTAGAGCAATGGGATCATGGTCCAGACAGCGGATAGTTTGTCAGTATTGGGATCAGTAGGTTTCGGGCCAAACACGTGACCCATATTATTAATGCAGATGATTTCACTTTCGGGTGTCTTGAATACAAAACAAAATAAAGGAGAACTACACTTGCATATACATTTTTTTAACTGCTAAATAGAAAAGTATCTGGGGCAAGGAGGTAGGATTTGGTTTCCTACCTCCTCTATATGTTTCAGTAAGGAGTGCCAGCATGAAGAAAGTGCAACTGCCAGGCTTCCTCTTTTGCTTTCGCCACTCTTTCTAAATAGGGAAAGTCCGGGACAATAACCTGGCAGGATAAGAATTGTACATGCTGGCACCACCTCAACGAAAATATGTTGGGAGGTAGAATAATAATCGTCCTACCTCCTGCCTGTGTACATTTCATTGTTTATTCCTTTAATTCAGTATCTAAGCAATACATTTTTAATAGCAGTCCCAATACAGGGATCAGTGGATCCAGTTTAACACCAAACATTATACCTTTGTCATAATAGAGAGCAAGTGTCTGCCTCCAACCTCTGAAAGACATGAGGAGCTGCACTACAACATGGCTAATAGAGCCAGTAATGGGCACATCCTATAGCCACCTGAAGGAGAGAATGACAAGTGCCATATATTTGGAATGACCTTTACTCTAAAGTAAAAGGCCACAATTAAACAAAAACAAATATTAAAGCAATTATATTTTATATCCAATCCATCTCACCTGCCCACTGTAATTGAAGCACATGCTTGTTGACAGAGAGTTAAATCTGGGCTCCTGCAGGAGTGAACAGCAGGGTCTGCGTATAGTCTGAGCCCAGTTAACTGAGGTTCACATACGGACACGAGAAAAGTCAACTCCGTGCGACTCCGGGGGCGTTGCACGATTGAGATGAGCCATCAGGTGCTAGAACCGGGAAGAAACAGGCAGGATATAAGGAAGGACTGCAATACCAGATAGGGATAAGACAAAGGCTTGTCAACAAGAGTAGGCAAAAGTGCGTTTCCTATGAGCTTCTGACCGATATTTGTGATCCATTTGCCAGAGCAGTGCATGTCAATCTGAGTGGACACTTCGCTTGCGCTGCACTTCGTTTTTGGAGTGAATTCGTTTCACGATTTGTGGAAGGCCTGCGCTCCAATTGACGAACATTGCTTTTCCTGCGCAATTACCGTGCTTCCTAGTGCGGCCTGAGCCTAAATGACGATTAAAAAACTCGCGGATGAGCTGACCCTGTCATTAACAAGGCCTATAATTATAGCTAAAGTTGGATAAGGAAGAATGGGAGGTAAAACAGTAGAAAACTGTTTCAGAGGAACACCATGGTGAGCACTCAGACTTTAAAATTAGTCTTAAAAGAAACATTTCCATCTACAAAACAAAAAAGATCCCTAAAAGCTAGGTACAGATTGCAGACACAATGCCCCAACTACACCACAATTAGTGTAAGGGCATCTAATCGGGCACTGTTGTTGATCAGCCTGAGAAACCCTACATGGTTACACTATGTCCCTCCTAAGCCCGACTAGTGGTGTACACTATTACACTATGTCCCCTTATAAGCCCCTCTAGATGGTGGACCGTATATCCCTCCTAAGCCCCTCTAGATGGTGTACACTATGTCCTCCTAAGCCCCTCTACATTATGGCACACTTATGTCCTCCTAAGCCCCTCTACATTGTGTACGCAATGTGTCATCCTAAGCCCCTCTACATTGTGTACAGTATGTCCCTCCTAACGCGTGTAGTGACAATATTACACTATGTCCCTCCTAAGCCCTCTAGATGGTGTAAGTGTCCCTCTATAGTCCCTTCCACCACCACTAGATAGTGTACAGTATGTCCCTCCTAAGCGGTGTACAATATTACACTATGTCCCTCCTAAGCCCCTCTAGATGGTGTACAGTATGTCCCTCCTAAGCCCCAATAGATAGTGTACAGTATGTCCTCCTAAGCCCTCCTACATTATGTACGTATGTCCCTCCTAAGCCCCACCACATTATGTACAGTAGTCCCCCACATTGTGTGCAGTATGTCCCTGCTAAGCCCCTCTACATTGTGTACAGTATGTCCCTCCTAAGCCCCTCTACATTATGTACACTATGTCCCTCCTAAGCCCCTCAACATTATGTACAACTATGTCCCCACTAAGCCCCCTCCACATATGACACACTATGTCCCTCTAAGCCCTCCACACTTATGTACCACTTGTCCCTCCTAAGCCCTCTACATTATGTACCAGTATGTCCCTCACTAAGCCCTTCCACATTAGTACAGTATGTCCCTCCATGGTGTGCAGTATGTCCCTCCTAAGCCCCTCTACATTGTGTACAGTATGTCCCTCCTAAGCCCCTCTACATTGTGTACACTATGTCCCTCCTAAGCCCCTCTACACTGTGTACAGTATGTCCCTCCTAAGCCCCTCCACATTATGTACACTATGTCCCTCCTAAGCCCCTCCACATTATGTACAGTATGTCCCTCCTAAGCCCTTCCAATTATGTACAGTATGTCCACTCCACATTGTGTGCAGTATTCCTCCTAAGCCCCTACATTGTGTATTCCCTTCTAAGCTCCTCTACACGTGACAGTATGACCCCTCCCTAGCCCCCTCTACACTGCTGTACAGTATGTCCCTCCTAGCCCCTCTACACTGTGTACACTATGTCCCTCCTAACCCCTATACACTGGGTTACACTATGCCCATCCTAAGCCCCACTATATTGTGTAAAAGTACCCTATGCGTCCCACTCTGGTATGCTAGTGGTTTTACCATGTCTCTGGCTGATTAGCAACATGACAAAATGAAGCTCAGGACATTTGCACCCACCACATGACTTACCAAACCACGGTTCCCAGTTCTGCATCAGGAAATATCGGTTTAGGTCAATAATGAGAAGTTCTATAAGAGATAAGAAGTCAAAATCTCTGTTTTCTCTCCCATCGGTTCAATGATGGTATTCAGCCAAGAGGAGAGGCAATGATGATGTCTGAAGAGTTAGAAAGGGGCGTACGCCTCATGTTCTTTGTAAGATGGCAACTCATGTGCAAGCATATATAAAGGAGGGAGAAATGACACTATACCGGGGCACCAGAGATTCAAAATCCTACTTACAACAGCCCCAAAAAAACCTTACTGACATAAGGACACAAATGCAGCGCACTTTACTGGCCTTCCTGATACAGAGATATTTGATTTCTGAGTCATGCCCGCATTCTTTCCGGGGTCCGGATCTTTATTCCAGACACAGCCAGTTAATCACAGATGATGTACAATTGCAGAGGAGCGCGGGAAACATTTGGGGAAATGACCTCAACTCCAAATCAAATATCTCCGTTTTGCAGGAACATAAGTGAGGTAAAGTCACTTTTGTGGTATTTAAGGGCTGGGGGTGGAGAGGTAAAAATGTGGTTGTTCATGTGTTGGGTGGATCTGCACCCGTAGTGAATTCTTACAGGTAAAAACAACTTTATCCATTAGTTAACCACTAAAACGTATAAATACAAAAACCGGATGAATCGTTGGTACAGTCCACTTCACTCACCCGTTCATTACGTTACGTTACATTTTATAAATCCTCTTACTAGGTTGGGTGACACAAACGCGGTTCTCAACATTGTACCACCAGAGGGGAGTGTAGGGAGGGGACCTGAGAAATGCCTGAAATGGGCAGTCATATAGTGGTGAGCATGAAACATTTTACGCCAGGCTCCTCTTTTTAAGGCCACAACTACTGTAAGGCTATACCCTTCCATTAAAATAATCTGCAAACGGGCGGCGGAAAATGTGGGAGTTCAGTCTGCAAATATTGGAGAGCAACAAGCTTTGACATCCCTGGGAAAGTTTGAGACCTGTCCTAAACAAGTAACAATCATCTGGCTCCCATGCATTTAAATCCCTTTCAGACTGACACTCCTTGCACTTTCTGATGTCAGCAGTATAAACTCAGAGAAAGGTGGGGATTCTGTGCACCTATAATCCATCCCACCCTAAATTGCCAGAACCCCTCCCTAAACTAGTGACTGTCACTTTATTGTCTGAATTATTTTTAGTCATTTCTTGCATTTAAAATTCTTTGCAGCAAGAAGCATCAAAATGAAAAATATGCTCAAGACCTGTACAGAAAAAATATGGTTCTACCTGCAATTAAAAATAATTATTATTAAAGTGGACATTCTGCATTCTGGCAATTATACTTCATTCTCCATGTTACCATCCTAAACAAGGTATCAATGTGTTTCAGAAAAACACAAGCTTCATAATCTTTCTGGGGCATCTTCGAGATTTGGGGTCTTTCATCTGGATCAGGCCATATCTTTTTGACATCTTTCTTATTGCTCACGTCTAAGTTTCTTTTCACCGACTTCATCACAAACCGATTAAAGATCTGGACAACTCGCAAAGCAGTTAACGGAAAAAGGCACCCATCGATGGAACGATGGAAATACCCCGAAACCGGGCGTAGAATAACGTGGTATAAAGATAAAAACAATTAGAATCAAATACAAATGGCAAGCAGGGAGCCCGGTGCAGGTCTTTAGTCTTCTAGTATCTAGTTACTGGAAATGGCCCAGTGTGGTCAGCCCCCCCCGTACATATGGAAATGCCAATACCAATCTACCAGAAAACGGATAATAAAAAAAGCAGGACATAGAACAGTAAAAAAACCTGGTGGACTACATGTATAGTTATAACATATTATGGTAAAGATGAAACATGGCGTGCCTCCGGATTAGTGCATTCTCTGAAGCGTGCATCTTATTACACTCCAAGCAACAAGATTCGCTCCCTATAGGTATGTACCAGGATGGGACTAGGGACCGTACTAGTAGGCGTGGATCTGCTGTAAAGGTTCCTACAGTAGTTGCGGCAAAAAAACATCAAATGTTCAGCCGACCAACACTGGCGTTAAGGTAATGCCTGGGAAATATACACCGCAAAACCTAATGTAGAAGTGTAAGTTCCCAGCACCCCCATCAAATGAGAGATGAAGGGACACAGCATAGCTGCTTTTAGTGTTCTGATTCGTGTTGAGGCAAGGTTGTCCTTAATTGTCTCTGTCCTCATTGCCAGGGGTTTAAGGTTCCTTCAGTGTCGTTGGGTGTGCAGTAGACCTTCACTCCACTTTTATGAGGCTAGATTACATTTATTTGTGGTAGGCAGCCGCAGGTGACTCAAGACAATTAGATCTAATGAAGCTACTGCTGTATCGTGAAACGCGTTGGTCACATTCGTCATGTGTAAGGAAAACAGCTCATATACCCACTTATAACAAAAACGGGGAATAATAGGAACACACCAAAACGTATGTAAGTTAAATGAAACCCTTTAATATATTTGTTTATGTGTTATTTATTAATCTATTTTAACAGAGTGGTTTAATTTTTTCTTGATCTTATACCCCGTGCTCAGGGTTTTTTTCACCTGCGCAACATGTCCACCAAAGCCAAACGGATTTAAGTGTACATTCTAACTCAAGACTGGGTACACACACTGTAGGGCCCTAGACACGTGTCATGTGTTGTTTATGTAAATATAGTTTTTTACTGTATAAAAGCCCACTCCGCATTAGGACACCATATTTTTCCAAAGACTAACAGGTCGATACACAATACAGGTAAATACTATATGGAGAATAAACAATTAGGGACAGGAAGTGAACAAACTTACCATGCTAACCTGTTTGCATCAATGACAAGGCGGGTTAACATGGTTTTTTTTAAAGTCATTTATTGGGGCCCTTTCATTTCTAAAACGTTTTAGAAGATCCCAAGGATAGTGATTCCAGTGAAGTTTTCTCCATTGATAATTTAGCAGAAACTTACAATGCTTTAAAACCGGGAGTGGAAAACATCCAAGCAATGCAGAGCACCTCTGCCTGTCCTCATTCACACATAGCAGTAACAGTCCTACTGGCTACTGCATGTGGGCTAGGGTTAAGCGTGAAAGTGCATCACCCCCCGTTCGCACATCCTCTGGGGTCTTTCGTTAAATCCTAATCACAGGCTGGCCATCCGAAAACATGTGGTACCCACTCGTTTTTCATCAGATATTCTGTTCGCGGTACAGTGTATGCCCCCTGCCCCAAGGCAACTGAATTACCGCCTGAGTGTGCCGGGGGTTAGCAGTGCCAGTTGCCGAGACTTCCCGTTCATTTCTAATCTCCAACACCCGTAGATTCCCCCTGTCACTCACCTTGGTCGGTTCAGGCCGCTTGGTCCCGCCGAGATTCCCTCCCTTATTGTATAGGGATATTACATAGGGACAGTGTATAGGGTTATTATATAGGGACTGTATAGGGATATTGTATAGGGATATTATATAGGGATATTGTATAGGGATATTATATAGGGATATTGTATAGGGATATTATATAGGGACAGTGTATAGGGTTATTATATAGGGACTGTATAGGAATATTGTATAGGGATATTATATAGAGATATTGTAAAGGGACAGTGTATAGGGTTATTGTATAGGGACAGTGTATAGGGATATTATATAGTATATTGTTATATGGACAGTGTATATGGTTCTTCTCTCGGCTCTTGTCTCGGCTCTTCTCTCGGGCCCCGTGTCTCGGGTTCTTTCTCTCGGGCCTGTTCGTCCTCCTTGTATAGGCATCCTTCTATAGGGAGCTTGTAAAGGGGACATGTTTATAGGGAGTTATTGTATCGGGACAGTGTCAGTGTAGCGGGCTTTTCTGCGGCTTTGTATCGGGTATAGGGGATTTGTCTAGGGACAGTGTACTCTTATAGGGACAGTGTTATAGGGATATTATATAGGGATTTTGTCCGTAGGTAGGTAGTGTGTCCCTATAGGTAGGTACTATAATAAATGACTGGATCGGTAGGTAGGTAGGTGTCACTGTAGGTATGTACTATAATAAATGACAGTGGGTCTGTAGGTAGGTAGGTGTCCCTGTAGGTAGGTACTATAATAAATGACTGGATCTGTAGGTAGGTAGGTGCCCCTGTAGTTAAGTTCTATAATAAAGGACAGTGGATCAGTAGGTAGGTAGGTGTCCCTGTAGGTAGGTAGAAGTCCCTGTAGGTAGGTACTATAATAAATGACAGTGGATCTGTAGGTAGTTAGGTGTCCCTATAGGTAGGTACTATAATAAAGGACAGTGGATCAGTAGGTAGGTAGGTGTCCCTGTAGGTAGGTAGGAGTCCCTGTAGGTAGGTGCCCTGTAGGTGGTACTATAATAAATAAAGTGGACCTGTAGGTAGGTAGGTGTCCCTGTACGTAGGTAGGTAGGTGTCCCTTTAGGTAGGTTACTATAATAAATAACAGTGGATCTGTAGAGGAGGTAGGTGTGACTGTAGGTATGTACTATAATAAATGACAATGGGTCTGTAGGTAGGTAGGTAGGTGTCCAAGTAGGTAGGTACTATAATGACAGTGGATCTGTAGGTAGGTAGGTGTCCCTGTAGGTAGGTACTATAATAAATGACAGTGGATCTGTAGGTAGGTAGGTGTCCCTGTAGTTAAGTACTATAATAAAGGACAGTAGATCAGTAGGTAGGTAGGTGTCCCTGTATGTAGGTAGGTGTCCCTGCAGGTAGGTAGGTGTCCCTATAGGTAGGTACTATAATAAATGACAGTGGATCTGTAGGTAGGTAGGTGTCCCTGTAGGTAGGTACTATAATAAATGACGGTGGATCTGTAGGTAGGTAGGTGTCCTGTAGGTAGGTACTATAATAAATCACAGTGGATCTGTAGGTAGGTAGGTGTCCCTGTAGGTAGGTACTATAATAAATGACAGTGAATCTGTAGGTAGGTACTATAATAAATGACAGTGGATCTGTAGGTAGGTAGGTGTCCCTGTAGGTAGGTAGGTACTATTATAAATTACGTTGGATCTGTAGGTAGGTAGGTGTCCCTGTTGGCAGGTACTATAATAAATGAAAGTGGATCTGTAGGTAGGCAGGTGTCCCTGTAGGTAGGTACTATAAATGACAGTGGATCTGTAGGTAGGTACTATAATAAAGGACGGTGGATCTGTAGGTAGGTAGGGTGTCCCTGTAGGTAGGTACTAAATAAATGACGGTGGATCTTGTAGGTAGGTAGGTAGGTGTCCCTGTAGTTAGGTACTATAATAAATGATGGTGGATCTGTAGGTAGGTAGGTACTATAAATAATACAGTGGATCTGTAGGTAGGTACTATAATAATGACCGTGGTTCTGTAGGTAGGTAGGTGTCCCTGTAGGTAGGTGTCCGCTGTGGGTAGGTACTATATAATAACAGTGGATCTGTAGGTAGGTAGGTGTGAATGTAGGTATGTACTATAATAAATGACAATGGGTCTGTAGGTAGGTAGGTAGGTGTCCAAGTAGGTAGTGTGTCCCTGTAGTGGTACTATATAAATGACAGTGGATCGTAGTAGGTAGGTGTCCTGTAGTTAAGTACTATAATAAAGGACAGTAGATCAGTAGGTAGGTAGGTGTCCCTGTATGTAGGTAGGTGTCCCTGCAGGTAGGTAGGTGTCCCTATAGGTAGGTACTATAATAAATGACAGTGGATCTGTAGGTAGGTACTATAATAATCACGGTGGATCGTAGGTGGTAGGTGTCCCTGTAGGTAGGTACTATAATAAATGACAGTGAATCTGTAGTGTAGGTAGGTGTATCTGTAGGTAGGTACTATAATAAATGACAGTGGATCTGTAGGTAGGTAGGTGTCCCTGTAGGTAGGTAGGTACTATTATAAATGACGTTGGATCTGTAGGTAGGTAGGTGTCCCTGTTGGCAGGTACTATAATAAATGAAAGGGATCTGTAGGTAGGGCAGGTGTCCCTGTAGGTAGTACTATAATAAATGACATGGATCTGTGGTAGGTAGGTGTCCCTGTAGGTAGGTAGGTACTATTATAAATGACGTTGGATCTGTAGGTAGGTAGGTGTCCCTGTTGGCAGGTACTATAATAAATGAAAGTGGATCTGTAGGTAGGCAGGTGTCCCTGTAGGTAGGTACTATAATAAATGACAGTGGATCTGTAGGTAGGTACTATAATAAAGGACGGTGGATCTGTAGGTAGGTAGGTGTCCGTAGGTAGGTTACATAATAAATGACGGTGGTCTGTAGGTAGGTAGGTAGGTGTCCCTGTAGTTAGGTACTATAATAAATGATGGTGGATCTGTAGGTAGGTAGGTACTGTAATAAATAACAGTGGATCTGTAGTTAGGTACTATAATAAATGACCGTGGTCTGTAGGTAGGTAGGTGTCCCTGTAGGTAGTGTCCCTGTGGGTAGGTACTATAATAAATAACAGTGGATCTGTAGGAAGGTAGTACTATAATAAATGACAGTGGATCGGTAGGTAGGTAGGTAGGTGTCCCTGTGGGTAGGTACTATAATAAATGACAGTGGATCTGTAGGTAGGTATATAATTAATGACGGTTGGTCTGTAGGTAGGTAAGTGTCCCTGTAGTTAGGTACTAAATAAATGACAGTGGATATGTAGGTAGGTAGGTGTCCCTGTAGTTAGGTACTAATAAATGACAGTGAATCTGTAGGTAGGTAGGTGTCCCTGTAGGTAGGTACTATAATAAATGACAGTGGATCTGTAGGTAGGTAGGTGTCCCTGTAGGTAGGTACTATAATAAATGACAGTGGATCTGTAGGTAGGTAGGTGTCCCTGTAGGTAGGTACTATAATAAATGACAGTGGATCTGTAGGTAGGTACTATAATTAATGACGGTGGGTCTGTAGGTAGGTAAGTGTCCCTGTAGTTAGGTACTATAATAAATGACAGTGGATCTGTAGGTAGGTAGGTGTCCCTGTAGGTAGGTACTATAATAAATGACGGTGGATCTGTAGGTAGGTAGGTGTCCCTGTAGTTAGGTACTATAATAAATGACAGTGGATCTGTAGGTAGGTAGGTGTCCCTGTAGGTAGGTACAAAAATAAATTACGGTGGATCTGTAGGTAGGTAGGTGTCCCTGTAGGTAGGTACATAATAAATGACAGTGGATCTGTAGGTAGGTAGGTGTGTCCCTGTAGGTAGGTACAAAAATAAAACGGTGGATCTGTAGGTAGGTAGGTGTCCCTGTAGTTAGGTACTAAATAAATGACGTGGATCTGTAGGTGAGGTAGGTGTCCCTGTAGTTAGGTACTATAATAATGACAGGGATCTATAGGTAGGTAGTGTGTCCTGTAATAGGTACAAAAAAAATGCGGTGGATCTGTAGGTAGGTAGGTGTCCCTGTAGTTAGGTACTATAATAAATGACAGTGGATCTGTAGGTAGGTAGGTTACTATCAATAAATGACAGTGGATCTATAGGTAGGTAGGTGCCTGTAAGTAGGTACAAAAAATAAATGACGGTGGATCTGTGGTAGGTAGGTGTCCCTGTAGTTAGGTACTATAATAAATGACAGTGGATCTGTAGGTAGGTAGGTACTATAATAAATGACAGTGTATCGGTAGGCAGGTAGCGTAGGTGTCCCTGTAGGTAGGTGCACATTGAATTGCTGCTCCTGGATTGTGGGGGAGGTTCTTGCCGTACAGCGATTCCTGCCGTAAGGCGAGTGGTCCCGCGTGTCGGGCCATGTCGGTCCTGTTGCTGGGCGATTCCCGCTGACTGCGCTGGGCTGGCGGTGAGAAGACGGGGGAGGTGCCGGGATGTTGTACCGGACACATGGAGTCGCCGTGCGGGAAGAGCAGCTCCGCCTGGCCCGGTCCGGGTGGAAAACCGGGGAAACGGACATTACTGACATGGCGTTCCCTCGCGGTCCGGTTACGAAACGAACCGCGACCGCTCAGCCGGAGCCGATAGGGGAACCGACCGGAGACGCCTCGCAGAACAACTGGTACTGACCCAACGGGGAACCGGACCGCGCTGCATCATGGGAATGGGGAGAGAGGAGACACGCTGGGCTATAAATTACACTAGTGACGCTGTATTGGTGTTTTTAGATGAGTTGCAGTTGAATTATTGTATTAGAAAACCATTATCCCCCATTACAATGGCACATGAATGAAATTCATTGTACACAAACACCTGTGGGTCACATGTCACATGATCTTGTGGTTGTCATTAGGGTGCTGGTAGACATTCCATATGTTCTGTTTACATTTCAACAATTCATAACTAAGGGTTTAGAAACATGTGCATGCTGCCTTGGAAGTTTGTTGATTTGCCTCTGATAGGAACAGTTTAGTTATATTAAAAAAAGTATAAGGGCATGTCCACCCAAAAAACTATAATCCCCCACTACTGGCCCCTGTGTAGTGCAATAAAATCCTTACATCCCAGCTCCAAATAGTTCTCCAGTAGTCACCCCCCAAAGTCCAAAAAACTGCCCACCGGGGAGAGCAGAGTCCATATAGGATCAGTCTCACAGCTGATAGTAGTTTTTTTCTTTGTCCTTAGCAAAAATATTACCAATGAACCATGTTTGTGTTTTATCATCAAGTCACTATCTATAACCTACCCCCAACATTCCTCTTTAAAGGACAACTCCACCCTCATAAGACAACTTTAGAAAGATGGCCTCTTAAAAATATGTTATATATCGATAGTTTGTCTATGAATTCATTAACTGTATGCCTGCTATGTGCTTCTGGATGCCTCATGGAACTGAGCAATTTAGAAACCTGTACTGAGGCAGGTACTGAGATCTGGACAATGCTCAGAAAGGGCAGATAGGGTATAACATCAGATCATTGGCTGTGATGTCAACTGTCAAATCCATAACGGACAGTTGCTAACTGGAAGATCTGGAAGCAGAAACGGGAAACAGGACATTGTGCAGGATTTTGAGGTTGGACTTATATATTTCACATTTCAAGGCTCTTACCAGTGGTTAGTGGAAGGTTTTGGGGAAAGGGGTATATAATATACCTTATAAGTGAAAACAAGTTATATAAACACCCAAATTTTTAGAAGTACGTGAGGACATGGGGGGCCCTATTAGAAGTTTGGTGACAGGCGCGCGAAAAAAAAAATAGTGGTCGGCCTATGGTGAGACAGGTACAAAGGGGCAGAGGTAGTAATAGCAGGTATAAAAGCTTGACCCAATGGTCATGGTGGCGTGGTGCAGGGTGGGTTAGGCGATGCTACGTTTGTACTGTTGTTGTGGGGTCCAGCTTGTTCAGGTTACGCTCCTTCCGGTCCACACCCCAATTGCGTGAACTGAGGAACTTGCGTGACTGCTAAGAAGGAGATGGTGTATGAGGTTGGGTGCTCATATGGGTGCTTGCATAGTGTCGCTGATATTGAAGCGCCCCGCACGAGAATGCAATTCAGATCTGTTGCGAGATTTACTAGCACTGATAGTGGAAGGCATAGTAGGACACTAATGACCCGACGGTATTCTTTTACGCTGTATATGTAAATCAGAAAGTGATAGACATGACAGTGTGCGGGGCAGGTCGCGGGCGACAACAAAAGTAATGAAGATCCATGCGACAGAGAGGGGGAGGGGCCCACAAGTAGGTCCCGTTGACTACCGGGAAACAACACTGCAACAATAGGTTGCCCATCATACGCTCAACACCCTCGCGTGTTCATGACGGTGAGCTCGGAGGGGTACGGATATACAGTGTCCTGCAGTGAGGGAATAGAACATTTCCATCTCGGAATAAAGGTCAGCGACAACAATCCCGGCAACAACGGGGGCGGCAGGCAAAAAATGAGGGAGCTGGTGGCTGCTGGGCGTGAGTGTGTGCTGGTACGGTACACAGAAACACAGCATGAGGCGATGCGAGAAGCTGAACATCAATCAGTGCAGAGCCCCCTGGTACTACAAACGGTGACTATAGTCGGATGATACACAGCCAACCCCCTAGGGTTCCTGTATGGGTGTCACTGTAACATGGTCGGACATGCGATCATGTAGCTGGCCCAATGCCCAACGCGCCCGTTGCGCTCCCTCGTACCACGTCCGTGACGCGCCCCGTGCTCGAGACTAGCAGCGGCATTTGGAGCGGGTATGGCGGTGACTGTCCGGTTGAGCCGGCGACTAGGCTCCTGGCACAGTAAGGATGTTGCAGACGCGAGGAGGACCCGCAACGCCTCCGTCGCAAAAAGCCGCTTTGGTTATGCCCGCCCCCGTACAACAGATCGAACGTGGACCCAAACGGGAGGGGGGCGGCTGGAGAGACCCCAACATGTAGGCCCTGGCGAGTGCACACCCCAAAGGGTGCAACTTGTGTGAGCGTCGTCCCGGTGGTCCATCCACCAGGACTTCCGACCCTGCGCAGCGCGGGGCGCGGAAGGGGGGGCGGGGGGGCAGCAGGACGCATGGTTCCCGTCAGGCAGCGCGCGACAAGCGACGTGACATCTGCGGCCGCGGGTCCATACAGCGGGTCCGCGGCCCCTGCACATCAGGCATCGTGGCTAATTCGCGCTCCCACCAGCTGAGTCCTCCCTGCACATCAGCTGGTGTTTTGGTGGTCTAGCAATCGGGATGCCGTTCCGTTTTGCTTCGTTCACGACCTATATCCCTTTCTGACTGCAGGTTGCCCTCTCTGGTTTGCCCCACCTTGCTCACAGACAACACACGCATCGGACATACCAACCCTGGCGCCATCAAATCGTGCAAAACACAGTCGCTAACCCCATCTTTGTGTGCACCCCTTGTTCAATACACTTGCTATTTCATGCCGCGTGTGTCTCGCTCCGCAGTCACTCCACTCGCTCTCGGACCACAAGGGGCGGCTGCTGTGCACCACATATATGCACACGGTGTGTGCTGCATGGGTGGTAAACACAGGGGGGTTCACCCAGCATTAGAATTAATGTCCGATAAAATTTTCACACAAACAGGGTCACTCAGCCCTCCTCCATATGCTTAGAACAACTACAGATAGTATCTGTTAATGATATCTGGTGACTTGTGTCCATTTTATGAAGAGGTTTACTATTTGTCAAATCCGGCATGTATGAGTGTTGCTTTTATACGGATGTGCTAAGTGTGGGTCTGACCGCATTTCGTTACCTGTCTCTTATTACCTTTGTTTTAGCTGATGGATACTCTGCAAAACGGAATTGGCAATCAAGAAGTCTGCATTAGGGAGCCGCTCTTCGATCCTTGCTGACAAATACTTATCATGTCTCTATGTCTGTTGTTAACTATGCAGAAGCTTATCCCAGGTATGGAATTATGTATATTTTTGAATGGGATTAATCATATACTGCAGTTTCTGGTTGATCCATGGATCTTTCCGATTGCCATTTTGGATCACAAGGAGTTTTTTCCTCCCCTTTTCTAGCTTGTTTTTTTTTTGTTTTTTTTGCTTCTCTGGATCACCTGTTAGGGGTTAAAAGGAGGGTGAATAGGTTGAACATGTCTTTATCCAACTCATTAACTATGACTTTACTATGAATTTGCAGTAGTAATAGTCCTGCTGTTTTAATGTTGATTTAATGAGTCCAACCGCTTTCCATTGAATGAGAATCCTGTCTAGAATGTTCTGTCTGTTGCTTTCATTAAGAATCTACTGTCTTACTATATTTATTATGCCCTCCTTAACTGTGTGCAGGGACACGACAGGGTAATGGGGAAATCCATTTTGTGTATCTCAACCCTTTGTTTATTTCAGGCGTAAGTTAAAGCTGACACAATTTACTTCAGGTTCGCACACACGTGCGGATGCGAACCCGCGACACAAATGCACGATCTGTATGATGGGGTGTTTTCGGATCGAAACAATCGGCCCAGTGTATATGGGCCTTTATCGTGCTACGTTGCCGCTCAGTCTTCGTCTGAGACACCTCCGGTGGCCAAACGCCCTTCGCAAAACATTCTGTGTCCCCGCGGTCGGCACCTGTACAGTCTTTGTACAAATCAATTGATATAAATTTGGTGGTTGTCAGTTGGGCCATCCATATAGAGCTGTGCACAACTTCAACCAACTGTAAATTAGGTAATAAAACACAATCCACACACAATTTTTGTATGTGTGCTTATTAGAAAACTTACATATTCTGCCCTGTGTTCGTTTTGGACCCTAACTAAGCACTCCCAGGAATCTTCTTAACAGTATGACCATTCTCATCCTCACCTCTTTATATATACCGTTATAATTGCTCCATTGAATTGGGTTTGGTTACCTGCAACTATATAACTTTGTGAATAAAGTTTCTATAAATTGTCTTTGTATGATATCTGTTTGTAGTCCGTTAGAACTACTACTATTTTCAAGAACTAAA
>JAACNH010004476.1:17500-23993 GCA_019447015.1 Hymenochirus boettgeri | reverse complement strand
GTTTTTGCTGTTTTTCTGGGTATCTTGGACATCCTATTTACCCTTACCCAGTGGGTGATCCAGAACTTGTCACAGAGACAAGGAATAGTGCATGGATATTGTGCTGAATTTACAGTGCTTAGAGTTGCATGTCATATTTGCTCACTAGGATCCAGTAAATCCCATATAAAATATGAGAAAGTACAGATGTGTATTTGCAATAACAATAGTTTTCTTTATAGATTAGCTATCTTTCCATCAGATCTTTCCATCATCTGGCCTACAACAAACTTTTACAATTACAAGAGTACACAAATGCCATTGGAGTGAGGATAGCAATATAACAAACAGTAAAAGATAAGGGATGGTAATTGGAATGTGAATGGGGGTAAAGAATAATTGGTAGGGGGAGGATATCCCATGGCAGGCCCGGCCCGCAGTGGGCATACTATCCACTCATGAAGCAGAAAGCCTCCAAATAGCATTGTATCAGTACTTCAGCACTTTTGCGTGAAATTTTTTTTTTGTCTTACCTCCCATTTTGCTGTTGGCAAGGATAACAATAGCATCCAGAACAACCCCCCTTTAAAACTACCCCTAAACCGCTAGGTCTTTACCCCTGGGTTCATCGGTTGAGTGTGTTTGCAGGCATTCTATTGCCCGCCTTACCCTCTTCACCCAGGACAGGTGAAGTGAAGAACAGGGCACTGGCAATCGAAGTTAAGTGCAAGAGTTAGATCCTCGCCCTGTGTAGTTTCAAAGGAGCAGGATTAGGGCTGAGGTGAGTACAGTTGTCCTTAATATTTGGGTGTGTGTCTCATTTCCCAGCATTCCCTAGTGACAGACACACCCACTGTTATAGTCACTCACTGTTCTGTTTCTCTATACATAACTAGTGTTACAGCACCCAACCCACACCATTAGGGTGTCTAGCAACGAATCATGTTACAGTCCAGTGCAGGAAAACTGTTTGGAATTTAATGAGGGAGCATGTGACAAGGTCAGGATGTGTGGCCAGAAACTCACAGGCATAGAGGGCTGTTTGAATGTCTCAATGTGTACTGGAAAGCAAGAAATATTCGAACGGCAAATCCTATGTACTACAGTTATATTTTATCCATTGCTGCTCTTAATGTGGATGCTTTTAGATTATGATCTATACAAATTTGCATTAAAGGGCAAGTCGAGCCCTAAAATGAAAACTTACATACAGGTAAATCACCCCCCAAAACCCTAAACGGTAATAGTTTTGAAATGTGAAATATATAAGTCTAACCTGAAATCCTGCACAATGTCCTGTTTCCCCTGTTTGCTTCCTGGTTCTTCCAGTTAGCAACTGTCAGTTATGGATTTGACAGTTTCACATCACAGCCAATGGTGAATGTTAATCCCCTGTCTGCCTCTTCTGAGCATGCCCAGGCTCAGTACAGGTCCCGTACAGGTTTCTAAATGCTCAGTTTCCATGAGGCATCCAGAAGCATAGCAGGCATACAGTGGATGAATTCATAGGACAAACTATGATAATCAACATATTTAAAGAGGCCATACTTTCTAAAAGATGTTCTTATGTGGGTGGAGTTGTCCTTTAAGTTCTCCTTTTATAATTCCCAGACCCGGTGACAATTAACAGGAAGGTTGAGAAATTTATCATTCAGGGTCAGTGGTGTAGAATAAGGAAACAGGACCCAGGTACTCAATGGTGCAGAATATGCCAGAAAGTATCGAGATTCAGTGCGGTGAAATTGCATTTTCAGGAGAACTAAAGCTAAAATAAAAATGCCTTATATGATTATATTTTCCCAAATAGGTCACCTCGGAATTTTACAGGTTTCTGCTATTTACTGGTTTCTACAACCTTTCCTCATAGTGAGTAACAGTTGTTTTCTTGTTCAGTCATGATTACTGAGAGGCCATGGGCAAGTCCCCCAGTAGTTTACCTGACAGTGGAAAGGGGCAAAGTATGTGCAACTGTGTATCTGGGTCTGTGACCCACTATGAAAGGCGGCTGTAATGGACAGATACGGCAATCTGGAGGGTGAAACCCTTTTAATTTTACAAGATAATGACATTTCCTGTCATTATCATTTGCAACTCTCATTTCAGTATTGATTGGTTTTTCTGACAATCAGATCAGCAGGGTTGACAACTGGACAGGAGGGAGGGGGCTAAAAATGGGGGCAGGCGGGGAGAAGAGAAGAGGGCAGCTAATGCATGGCTAGGGTGAGGAAGAACAGGAAAATCTTTTTAGGGTTGCCAGACTGGGTCGGAGCCCTGAATGGTGCACTCTGTTGCTATTTATCTAAGGCCAGCCCTGACTCTGTATTTCTTCCTTGCAGTTGAGACAGTCCCAGCCAACGGGGTCGAATGAAATATCCATCTGGCTCAATCGCCTAAATAATTTCCCATTGGATCGTGGTATGCCATGCTTTGCTCTGCTGCTAGCTTATTCTACATAGAGTTAGTCTCAGTTATTAAAGGAGACATAGTTGACTGTGAGGTTACATAATTTATAGCACACAAAGCACAGTATCATTACATCATAAGGCTCCTGATATTGGTGCAGAAGAGTACCATGGTATTATATTCCCACTTGGAAACTCTGCAAATATAAATGGAACATGATGTGCCAGGCACAGTCTGCAGGAAAGTACTTGCAGTTCTCCTGTTGTCCTGACCTTGGGGTTTCCCTGCATGTCTCTCTTTATACTCTCCAGATTAATAGAGAGCTCGGCATGCAGGGATATCTCAAGTCTTGCTGCAAAGTTGAAATTGAGATATCAAGCTCATTGCTAGACCTTCCTGTTGTTATATTTAGGTTTAAGTAAAAAGATGGATGGATAGATAGATAATAGATATGAGATAGATAGATAGATAGATAGATGAGATAGATAGAAGAAAGATAGATAGATAGATAGATAAATAGATATGCAGATAGATAGATTATAAAATGATAGATGAATGATAGATAGATAGATAGATAGATAGATTATAAATATAGATAGATGATAATAGATAGATAGATAGATAGATAGGTAGATAGATAGGTAGATATATAGATAGTAGATAGATAGATAGAAGATTATAGATAGATAGATAGATAGATAGATAGATGATAGATAGTGAATATATATAGATAGATAGATAGATAGATAGATAGATAGATAGATAGATAGATAGACAGACAGACGACAGACAGCTAGATAGATAATAGATAGATAGATAGTAGATAGATACATATAGATAGATAGATAGAAGATAGATAGAGAGATAGATTATAAATAGATAGATAGATGAATAGATAGAAGATAGATAGATAGATAGGTAGATAGATAGGTAGATAGATAGAAGATTATAGATAGATAGATAGATAGATGATAGAAGATGGATAGATAGATAGATGGTAGATAGATGATAGATAGATTATAGATAGATAGATAGATAGATAGATAGATGAATAGATAGATAGGTAGGTAGGTAGATAGATAGATAGATAGATAGATAGATAGATGAATAGATGCTAGATAGATAGATAATAGATAGATAGAAGATAGATAGGTAGTTAGATAGATAGGTAGATAGAAGAAGATAGAAGATAGATAGATAGATAGTAGATAGATAGATAGATAGATAGATAGATAGATAGAGAAACTTTGAGAAAGGTCTGAGACAAAGACCGAAACGTCACTATCCCATTGCGCTTAGAATAAAAGTTAAAGATGTTTGAAGTCCTGAGAGTGCTCTACAAGTTACATGGTTGATAGAATAGATAGATAGATAGATACTACATAGATACATAGATAGACAGATAGATAAAGACAGATAGATAGATAGATAGATTGATTAGATGCAGACAGAGATAGAAGATAGATAGATAGAGAGAGAGGGAGGGAGCGGAGAGATAATAGACAGACAGATAGACAGATAGATAGATAGATAGATAGATAGATAGAAATCTAGGCATGCAGGGATATCTCAAGTCTTGCTGCAAGTTGAAATTGAGGTATCAGCTCAGCTAGACCTTCCAGTTTTTATATTTAGGTTTAGTAAAAAAGATGGATGGATAGATAGAAAATAGATATGTAGATAGATAGATAGATAGAAGATAGATAGATAGATAGATAGATAGATAGATAAATAGATATGCAGATAGATAGATAGATATAATAGATAGATGAATAGATAGATAGATAGATAGATAGATAGATAGATTATAAATAGATAGATAGATAGATGAAGAGATAGATAGATAGATAGATAGTAGATAGATAGGTTAGATAGATAGATAGATAGATAGATAGATAGATAGATTTATAGATAGATAGATAGATGATAGAAGATAGATGAATAGATAGATGAATATATAGATAGATTAGATAGATAGATAGATAGATAGATAGATAGATAGACAGACAGACAGACAGACAGATAGATAGATAGATAGATAGATAGATAGATAGATAGATAGATAGATAAACATATAGATAGATAGATAGATAGATAGATAGAGAGAATAGATTATAAATAGATAGATAGATGAATCGATAGAAGATAGATAGATAGATAGGTAGATAGATAGGTAGATAGATAGATAGATTATAGATAGATAGATAGATAGATGAATAGATAGATGGATAGATAGATAGATAGGTAGATAGATAGATAGATAGATTATAGATAGATAGATAGATAGATAGATAGATGAATAGATAGATAGGTAGGTAGGTAGATAGATAGATAGATAGATAGATAGATAGATGAATAGATAGATAGATAGATAGTAGATAGATAGATAGATAAGATAGATAGAGGTAGTTAGATAGAGAAGGTAGAAGATAGATAGATAGATAGATAGATAGATAGATAGATAGATAGATAGATAGATGATAGATAGATAGATAGATAGATAGATGATAGATAGATAGATAAGAAACTTTGAGAAAGGTCTGAGACAAAGACCGAAACGTCACTATCCATTGTGTTATGGAATAAAAGTTAAAGATGTTTGAAGTCCTGAGAGTGCTCTACACGTTACTATGGTTGGATAGATAGATAGAGAGATAGCTACTACATAGATACATAGATAGACAGATAGATAATAGACAGATAGATAGATAGATAGATTGATTAGATGCAGACAGAGATAGATAGATAGATAGATAGAGAGAGAGGGAGAGCGAGAGAGATAATAGACAGACAGATAGAGATAGATAGATAGATAGATAGAAGATAGAAAGAGAGAGAGAGAGAGAGAGAGATAGATAGACAATAAGCAGATTAGTATAGATAGATAGATAGATAGGCAGACAGACAGGACAGATAGATGATAGATAAGATAGATAGACAGAGACAGACAGACACAGACAGAAAGATAGATAGATAGTAGACAGATAGATAGACAATAGACAGATAGATAGATAGATAGATAGACAGACAGACAGACAGACAGACAGATAGATAGATAGATAGATAGTAGACAGATAGATAGATAATAGACCGATAGACAGATAGATAAATTAGATAGATAGATAGATACACAGATAGATAGATAGACAGACAAACAGACAGACAGACAGACAGACAGACAGACAGACAGACAGACAGACAGACAGACAGACAGATCTGCGTCTGTTGCGTAGTGTCTGTATGTCTGTGTCTTGTCGTCTATCTATTATCTGTGTACTATCTATCTATCTAATTATCTATATAGTCTATCGGTCTATTATCTATCTATCTGTTCTACTATCTATCTATCTATCTATCTGTCTGTCGTGTCTGTCTGTCTGTCTATACTATCTATACTACTCTATCTGTCTATGGTCTATCTATCTGTCTACTACTATCTATCTATCTATCTGTCGTCTGTCTGCTGTCTGTCTATCTATATATCTATCTATCTTCTGTCTGTCTGCCTATCATCTATCTATCTATCTATCTGTCTATTGTTCTATATATCTCTCTCTCTTCTCTCTCTCTCTTTCTATCTACTATCTATCTATTCTATCTATCTGTCTATCTGTCTGTCTATTATCTCTCTCGCTCTCCCTCTCTCTCTATCTATCTATCTATCTATCTCTGTCTGCATCTAATCAATCTATCTATCTATCTATCTGTCTATTATCTATCTGTCTATCTATGTATCTATGTATGTATCTATCTATCTATCTATCTATCCAACCATAGTAACGTGTAGAGACACTCTCAGGACTTCAAAAATCTTTAAATTTTATTCCATAAGCAGCAATGGTAGTGACGTTTCGGTCTTTGTCTCAGACCTTTCTCAAAGTTTCTATCTATCTATCTCTATCTATCTATCTATCTATCTATCTATCTATCTATATCTACGATTACTATCTATCTATCTATCTATCTATCTATCTATCTACCTATCTACATACCTATCTATCATCTATCTATCATCTATCTATCTATCTATCTATCTATACTATTCATCTATCTATCTATCTATCTATCTATCTATCTACCTACCTACCTATCTATCTATTCATCTATCTAC
>JAACNH010004476.1:0-15000 GCA_019447015.1 Hymenochirus boettgeri | reverse complement strand
CCCGCCTGCCCCCATTTTTAGCCCCCTCCCTCCTGTCCATGTGTCAACCTGCTGATTGATTGTCAAGAAACCAATCAATACTGAAATAGAGTTGCAAATGATAATGACAGGAAATGTCATTATCTTGTAGAATTAAAAGGGTTCACCCCTCCAGATTGCCGTATCTGTCCATTACAGCCGCCTTTCATAGTGGGTCACAGACCCAGATACCAAGTTGCACAATATTAGCCCCTTTCCACTGTCGGGAACTACGGGGGACTTGCCCATGGCCTCTCAGTAATCATGAAGAACAGATAAAAAACTGTTACTCACTATGAAGGAAGGTTGTGAAACCAGTAAATAGCAGAAACCTGTAAAATCCAGAGGTGACCTATTTGGGAAAATATAATCATATAAGGCATTTTTATTTTAGCTTTAGTTCTCCTGAAAAAATGCAATTTCTACCGCACTGAATCTCGATACTTTCTGGCATATTCGCACCATTGAGTACCTGGGTCCTGTTTCCTTATTCTACACCACTGAACCCTGACTGAATAAATTTCTCAACCTTCCTGTTAATTGTCACCGGGTCTGGGAATTATAAAAGGAGAACTTAAAGGACAACTCCACCCACATAAGAACATCTTTTAGAAAGTATGGCCTCTTTAAATATGTTGATATATCATAGTTTGTCTATGAATTCATCACGTATGCCTGCTATGCTTCTGGATGCCTCATGGAAACTGAGCAATTTAGAAACCTGTACTGAGCCTGTACTGAGCTGGGCATGCTCAGAAGAGGCAGACAGGGGATTAACATTCATCATTGGCTGTGATGTGAACTGTCAAATCCATAACTGACAGTTGCTAACTGGAAGAACCAGGAAGCAGAAACAGGGGAAACAGGACATTGTCAGGATTTCAGGTTAGACTATATATTTCACATTTCAAACTATTACCGTTTAGGGTTTTGGGGGGTGATTTACCTGTATGTAAGTTTTCATTTTAGGGCTCGACTTGCCCTTTAATGCAAATTTGTATATGATCATAACTAAAAGCATCCACATTAAGAGCAGCAATGGATAAATATAACTGTAGTACATAGGATTTGCCGTTCGAATATTTCTGCTTTCCAGTACACATTGAGACATTCAAACAGCCCCTCTATGCCTGTGAGTTTCTGGCCACACATCCTGACTTGTCACATGCTCCCTCATTAAAATTCCAAACAGTTTTCCTGCACTGGACTGTAACATGATTCGTTGGCTAGACCACCTAAGGGTGGTGGGTGGGTGCTGTAACACTAGTTATGTATAGAGAAACAGAACAGTGAGTGACTATAAAAGTGGGTGTGTCTGTCACTAGGGAATGCTGGAAATGAGACACATCAACCCAAATATTAAAGGACAACTGTACTCACCTCAGCCCTAATCCTGCTCCTTTGAAACTACACAGGGCGGGGATCTAACTCTTGCACTTAACTTCGATTGCCAGTGCCCTGTTCTTCACTTCACCTGTCCTGGGTGAAGAGGGTAAGGCGGGCAATAGAATGCCTGCAACACAACTTCAACCGATGAACCCAGGGGTAAAGACCTAGCGGTTTAGGGGTAGTTTAAAGGGAGGGGGGTTGTTCTGGATGCTATTGTTATCCTTGCCACAGCAAAATGGGAGGTAAGACAAAAAAAAAATTTCAGCCAAAGTGCTGAAGTACTGATACAATGCTATTTGGAGGCTTTTGCTATATCTGAGTGGATAGTATGCCCACTGGGGCGGGCCTGCATGGATATCCTCCCCCTTACCAATTATTCTTTACCCCCATTCACATTCCAATTATCCATCCCTTATCTTTTACTGTTTGTTATATTGCTATCTCACTCCAATGGCATTTGTGTACTCTTGTATATTGTAAAAGTTTGTTAGTGGCCAGATGATGGAAAGATCTGATGGAAAGATAGCTAATCTATAAAGAAAACTATTGTTAGTGCAAATATCACATACTGTACTTTCTCATATTTATATATGGGATTACTGGAATCCTAGTGAGCAAATATGACATGCACTCTAAGCAGCTGTAAATTCAGCACAATATCCATGCACTATTCCTTGTCTCTGTGACAAGTTCTGGATCACCACTGGGTAAGGGTAAATAGGATGTCCCCAAAGATACCCACAGAAAAACAGCAAATCATTCATGTGTTTCTGATCTTTTCAAGGTGTTTCCATGCTTTTAGCTGATAAGAATGATTGAGAAAAACAAAAACAACTAAAAAAATAAAAACTCTCATATATCATGTAGTGTGTAATGGTAACAAAACAAGATAATGGTCCTGTGATAGAGAGTTAAAATTGGGACTACTAGTTATTATTTTAATAGATGAACACAATATTGATGCTGTGTGTGCAGTGGCAGGAGAACAAAGGCAATGTTCTTTTTAAGCTGATCTTTCCTTTCCAATCTGCCAGTCTGTTATCTGCTAAACTGGGATATGGGGATAAGAATTTGTCCTTACCAGGATGTACATGGGGTATGGACAGGAATGTTCACAGCAAAAAGCAAAAAAGGGGAGTTTGTTTGTTAGAGATGTGTCGAACTTCCTAAAATCTATTCCGATTCAAATCATTCAAAAATCGAAATCTGACCATTAAGGTTAAGGTTAAAGTTTAAATAAAATAAAGATAAAATAGCAATGGTAACTGGTAATTGTTCATGGCTCTGGGACCTGGAAAATGATCCGGGGAACTTCCTTCACACGCATGCTACTTTCGATCTTCCTCATTCCACATTCAATAATTATCCCATATTCGGTGTTCAAAAATTCAGTAAACCTCCCTTACAATTCCCATAACACGGAATGGAGGGTTCACGCATTCAGTATTTTTCCCATGTATACGAAATCGAGGTTTAATAATTATGTGAACCTCCCATATACAGAACGAGGGTTCAAGAGTGTTTCCATAACTTCAAAAAATCAATCCCGAATTCGAAAAACCCCTCAAACATTTGTTCGATAAAGTATTGAAAAATTTCAGAGAGTTCGAAAATCCAAATGCTGTGGCGAGGGGAGGGGGGGGAGGGGGGAATGGAGGCGTGGTGGTGGATTTGCTAGTATAATTTGTGAGACGGACAATATGGAAATTTTAATATAGTTGGCATGGAACTGAACTGAATGTGATGTTTTATTTTAAAAGGAATGTCCACCTATGTTATCCCAGGCAAAGAAAAATGTATTCCAATTTATGATCATTTTCACAATTCCCATGTCAATGATGCCAATTACATAGAGTCTAGAAAGATGGTTGCCTCCTCTTCTTAACTGAAGAACTCCAGCTGTAAAATATCAAGCCCTCTGCTCTGTTCATGATGATAATCCCTTGCTGTGCATTATTCCTGCCTTTAGTTACCCTTAAAATTTTTCTTGCATAAATGTATTGGTTGACAAATCTATGTTGCCATCTGTGGACATAATGCATTTTGCAACTACATTACCTTTATCAATATATATATAATCCAGGGCTTTTGGAATTCTGTGTGTTGTGTGTACATAGGTGTCCACCCCAATCCTCCATTACAATGTTAATGGGGCTAACCATCCGTTTCCCTCAAAGAAGTGTTGTTACCTGGGCTGCCTTAGTTGTTCTTGTGTGCCACCGTTCATTTGCAGGGAACTTAGGGAGCTATTTCCCCCTCCGTGTAGCAGCCATAGCATGCATTTCGCGCATGCGCAGAAAACGGGAGCCATTTCCCATCCACTGCCTGCTTGTAAGTGTGGGGCATTTGTTGCACATGAGCGTAATCCGGCGATATGCGCATAACGGAACAGGAACAATTTTTTTTATTCTCCCACGCAATGTTGTATAACTTGGCACTTCTAACAAATCCTCCGCCACCCCTCCATTTACTGCGTCAGCCCGGGTCTGGGACGGGGGGGGGGGACTGGGACAGGGGGGGACCTTGGTCTGGGACAGAGGGGGGCCCTGGGTGGGACAGAGGGGGGGACCTGGGTTTGGGACAGAGGGGGGGGACCCTGGGTTTGGGACAGAGGGGGGGACCCTGGGTTTGGGACGAGGGGGGAACACTGAGTTTGGGACGAGGGGGACCCTGAGTCTGGAACAGAGGGGGGGAACTGGGTCTGGGACAGAGGGGGGGACCCTGGGTCTTGGACAGAGGGGGGGACCCTGGGTCTGGGACAGAGGGGGGACCCTGGGTTTGGGACAGAGGGGGGGCCTGGGTGGGACAGGGGGGAGACCCTGGGTTGGGAGAGGGGGGGACCCTGGGTCTAGGACACTAATAGGGAACTCTGGCCTTGGAACATGGAGGAGTGGGCTATGGCCTTTTTGACATGGAGGAGGGAGGCACTTGGGTTCTAGCGCCCGTTATGTAACAGGCTTAATGTCTAGCAGATAAAAATATTTAGAAATGCAAACAAGAGTCAGCTCTGTCCTTAACTAATCTATAATTTAGAGCCTCCCTGACATACCTTTACCCTTGCTTGTTTAAGAATGTATCAATAAACCAAATGTTCCTGGAACGTATAAAACAAAAAAAATGTTTTACAGTCCAATTTCACAGGGTTTATTTGACATATATCTCTCATCTCTGTCTGCATCTAATCTATCTATCATCTATCTATCTATCTATTATCATCTATCTATCTACTATCTGTCGTCTATCTGTCTGTCTGTCTGTCTGTCCAGTCCAGATAGATCTATCATCTATCTATCTCATTCCAGTCTTTATACAAATATTCCTCATGATGGGAAAGAGGCTGTACAGACTATGCTTAAGGGGAATAATGAATGGTCAGAACCCTATCCGGATTTATACTGACCCTATTAAGAATGGCATTAAAATTGAACTTTTCAGATTTGAGGAGGATTATTATATGCAAAGTACAGGCACCGCCATGGGTGCGGCCATGGCGCCAGCCTTGCCAGTATTTTTATGTACCAGTATGAAAAGAAACACATCTTAAGTCAATATGCACATACTGATGTTTTACTGTAGGTACATTGATGACACCATTCCTCATCTGGAAAGGATCTAAGGACACGTTATGCATATGATTCATACACTGAAACAACATGGATGGTCAATTAAATTCACCTTTAAGGTCAGTACAGTGCAAATTGAATTCTGGACATATGATCAAGAAAAATACACCTAAATTACAATATACACTATATCGGAAGGAAACTGACCGTAATACACTATGCACTTCCAGAGTCACCACCCACATTTTTAAAAAGGTCATACCAATTTCACAATTTTGTAGAGTGATCAGGAAAATTCAGAGGCGGACCCGATGGAAATACAGCTTAGGAAATGGAAAACCGATTTCGTCAGAGGGGGTATCCGCCACGCATATTAAACAAGCATTAACTAAGGCTAAAGAAAAAGTCGAGGTGCAGAACAGTAATCTAATCACCCACCCAAGGGAAACAATTCATATGTCCACGACTTTCTCTAATATGGTCCTATAATACGACAAAGTTTTAATAGAAATTGGAACATTTAACAGCCGATGAGAAATTAAAACGAAAATTACCTGCCAAACCCACCATGGGGTTTAGGAGAGGTAGAAATCTGAAGGTTTACTAGTGAACACGGACCCCATTAAGAGTTACAAGAAGGAGACCTTATGGTGGCCTAAGAGACCGAAGTTGATGCTTTCATGAAGAATGTATCAGTTGCAACAAATATGATATCGAAACCCACTTTCCAACACCCCACTGGAGATAGAACATTCCACATAACGGCATTTTATTACGTGTACTACTACTTTGTAATATACCTTTATGTGCCCCTGCAAAACTTTTTTTATGTAGGAGATAGACTGAATGTTAAAAACAAGGATGGACGGACACAGATCGGACATTAATGTGGCCTACAGGGATAAACGTACAAGTAAACCCGTTGCCAAACAACTTCCTCAAAAAAGGGACATACGATCTCAACTTGGAATATATTGCCATAGACATGTACCCGGCCCCTACACAGTGGGTGGGGATAGGTCTAACAAGCTTACGAAGAGAGGTGTTTGATAAAAACACTCAATACGTGAAACCAAATTGTCTTAATGACCAATGTCTCTTTAATGTTTCCTTAACTGTAGAGCCTGATTATCTTTGGAAGAGTTTCACTCATGTTATATTGTAATCTGTGACTATGTAGTAGAGGTGTCTGCTCTGATGTAATTATCCTGGATTATACATATTATTGATGCTATTTACTATAGTTTTTTCTTTATAGGCAGTAACTGCACTCCTGGACAGTATTGTAAGGTTTTGAATTTGAATGCTTTTAACCATTTACTGTTTTTATTATGTCCACATTAATATGCACTTTATATATATTATATATTTATGGCCACATTATATGCACTTTATATACATTATATTATATATGTATGGCCACAGTAATTTGCACTTTATAACTATGTTTATTCTGTAGCAGGCACCGCGATTTTTCTAGCTATTTTGTTGTTTTAGCAGGGTGATGTATAAATGATTGCACTTAGCACTTTATAGTATGTGAATGGTTAAGATGGCTGTTTTGATTAGGAATCAGTGGGTCACAATCAGAGGGGAGGGGGTTAAGGTTATATGTGTTGAGTGGTTGCACTGGCAGAACTATAGCTTGAGAAAGGTCTAAGAGACAGACCGAACGTCGCTATCTGTTTTTGTTGCACATGGAATAAAATTTAACTTTGCACAAGTCATGTGAGTGCTCGCAGTTTATCTATGGGTTTGGATATCTATCTATCTATCTATTTGTCTATTATATCTATCTGTATATTATCTATATATTTATCAAACTATCTATCTATTCATCTATCTGTCATTATATCTATGATCGATCAATCAATCTTCGATCTATCATATATCTATCTTCTGTCATATATCTGTCTATTATCTATCTATCTATCTATCTATCTATCACTATCTATCTATTCACTATCTATTCATCTATCTATTATTCTTATCTATCTACTATCTATCTATCTATCTATCAGATGTGTCTATCTATCTATCTGTCTATCTGTCTATTACCTACTATATATTCATCTATCTGATCTATTATCTATCTAATAGCTATCTATCATCTATCTACTTATCTATCTATCTGTCCATTATCTATCTATCTATCTACTAATCTATCGTAATCCTATTTATCTATCTATCATAATCTATCTATTTATCTAATCAAATATCGAATCTGCAATAATATATCTAATTAGACCTATACACACTAAATATCGAATCTGTGAGTAAAATGTCATATATCTAAACGCGAGTTAAATCGAATCCGCAAGTAAAATGTCTATTTATACTATACGCGAGTAATATCAAATCGCGGTACAGAGTAAAATGTCAATTACCTATACGTGAGTAAATATCGAATCTGCAGTAAATGTCTATTTATACCTAGAACGAGAGGCGGTAAAATCGACAATCCTCCGAGTAAATGTTTTTATACTATAGTTGAGGGAGGTAAATATCGAATCTGAAGTAAAAGTCATTCCTAACGGTAAATATCGACGCGAGTAAATGTTATATGCGAGATAAATATCGAATCTGCGAGGAAGTCTATATACTCTAGCAGTAATATCGAACGCGTAAAATGTCTATTATATATCTAATCTATCTATCATCTTCTAGTATCTATCATCATCTATCTATCTATCACGATTCTATAGATCGATCATCAACTGTCTTCTGTCTATCTATCTGTCTATTATCTATCTATCTGTCATATCTATCTATCTTCTATTATCTATACTATCTATCAATCTATCTATTATCTATCAGCCTCCCTCTCTGTATAACCCTTCCAATGGCTACCTTTAATATTGATATAGGTCATGCCTCCTCTATTTTTAACCCTTCCATGGTCTATCTACCATACATGAGTACATATCAAATCTGCAAGTAAAATGTCATTATACCTATACGCGAGGTAAATATCGAATCTGCGAGTAAAATGTCTATTATACCTATAGCAAGTAATATTCAATCTGCGAGTAAAATGTCTATTATACAATACGCGAGTTAAGAATATGAAATCCGCAAGTAAAATGTCTATTATACCTATACGCAAGTATCGAATCTGCAAGTAGTAAAATGTTTATTACCGTATATACTCGAGTATAAGCCGACTCAGTATAAGCGAGGCACCCATTTTGCCTCAAAAATTAGAAAAGATGATTGACCGAGTATAACCGAGGGCGGGGGGCAGTATGTCATGCAGACACCACATTACCTTTTACTATAGGGGTTGGAAAACTACAACTCCCAGCATCCAAGCATGCTGGGAGTTGTAGTTTCCAAACATCTACAGTGGGAAAGGTATTAGGGTGGGGGACAGTATGCCATACAGTAACCCTTATACCTTTCCACTGTAGATGTTTGGAAACTACAACTCCCAGCATGACTGGTTGCTGGGAGTTGTAGTTTCCAACCACCTATAGTAAAAGGTATTGGGGGTTACTGTATGGCATACTGTCCCCACCCTAATACCTTTCACTGTAGATGTTTGGAAACTACAACTCCCAGCATGCTTGGTTGCGGGAGTTGTAGTTTCCAAACCACTATAGTAAAAAGAAAATGTGGGTGGTTGACATGGCATTACGTCCCCCCAGCCCTACCCCCCAGTACCCACCAGCCCTCCCCCCCCAGTCCCCCCCAGCTCACTTACCGTACCTGGTCTTCAGTCTTCCTCTCTCTGCAATCCAGAAGCAGCCGCGAGTCCGCCGGCAGTCCCATTACTGCTTCGACGGCTGCGCGATGACGTCATCCCGCCAGCGTGCGTGATGACGTCATCGCGCAACCGCGAAGAACTACTGGGAACTGCCGGCCGGACTCGCGGCTGCCTCTGGATTGAAGGTAAGTTGCTATGACTCGAGTATAAAGCCGATCAAGGTTTTTAGGTTAATTTTAAAACTAAAAACCCCGGCTTATACTCGAGTATATACGTTAATACCTATACACAAGTAAATATCGAATCCGCAAGTAAAATGTCTACTATACCTATACGCGAGTATCGAATCTGCAAGTAAAATGTTTTATTATACCTATACGCGAGTAAATATCGAATCCGCAAGTAAATGTTATCTATACTATACGGTAGTATCGAATCTGCAAGTAAAATGTTTATTTATACCTATACGTGAGTAAATATCGAATCCGCAAGTAAAATGTCTATTATACCTATACGGAGGTAAATATCAAATCAGCAAGTAAAGTAAAATGTCTATTATACCTATACGCGAGTAATATCAAATACGCGAGTAAAATGTCTATTATACCTATACGCGAGTAATTCAAAGCCGCGAGTAAAATGTCTACATATCTATATGCGAGTAAATATCGAATCTGTGAGTAAAATGTCTATTATAACCTATACACGAGTAAATATCAAACATCCGCAAGTAAAATGTCCTATTATACCTATACGAGAGTAAATATCGAATCTGCAAGTAAATCTCTATTATACCTATACGCGAGTAAAGTAAATATCAAATCCGCGGTAAAATGTCTATTATACCTATACGGGTAATATCGAAATTGCGAAGTAAAATCTCTATTATACCTATACACGAGAAATATCAAATCCGCAAGTAAAGTGATCTATACCTATACGAGAGTAATATCGAATCTGCAAGTAAAATGTCTATTATACAATACGCGAGTAAATATGAAATCCGCAAGTAAAATGTCTATTATACCTATACGCAAGTATGAATCTGCAAGTAAAATGTTTTCTATACCTATCAACAAGTAAATATCGACATCCGCAGTAAAATGTCTTATTTATACTATAACGCGAGTATCGAATCTGCAAGTAAATGTTATTATTTACCTATACGCGAGTAAAATCGAATCCGCAAGTAAAATATCTATTATACCTATACGCTAGTACGAATCTGCAAGTTTAAAATGTTATATACACTGTACGTGAGAAATATCGAATCCGCAAGTAAAATGTCTATTATACCATACGCGAGTAAATATCAATCAGCAACGTAAAATGTCTATATACCTATACGCGAGGGTTAAATATCAAATCCGCGAGTAAATGTCTATTATACCTAACGCGGTAAAATATCAAGCCGCGAGTAAATGTCTACTATATCTATATGCGAGTAATATCGAATCTGTGAGTAAAATGTCTATTATACCTTAACGAGTAAATATCAAATCCGCAAGTAAAATGTCTATTATACCTATCGAGAGTAAATATCGAATTGCAGTAAAATCTCTATTATACCTATCCGCGAGGTAAATATCAAATCCGCGAGTAAAATGTCTATTATACCTATACGCGAGTAAATATCGAATCTGCGAGTAAATCTCTATTATAACCTATACGCAATAAATATCTTCTCTCTTTACCCTTCCATGGTTACCTTAAATATTGACATAGGGCATGCCTCCCTCTCTTTATAACCCTTCCAATGTTACCTTTAATATTGACATAGCGCATGCCCCCCTTTTTTATAACCCTTCCAAGGCTACCTTTAATATTGACATAGGGCATGCCTCCCTCTCTTTATAACCCTTCCAATGGCTACCTTTAATATTGACATAGGACATGCCTCCCTCTCTTTATAACCCTTCCAATGGCTACCTTTAAATTGATATAGGTCCATGAATCCTCTCTTTATAACCCTTCCAATGGTTACCTTTAAATATTGGACATAGGGCTTGCCTCCCTCTCTTTATAACCCTTCCAAGTGGCTACTCTTTAATATTGACATAGGGCATGCCTCCCTCTCTTTATAACCCTTCCAATGGCTACCTTTAATATTGACATAGGGCATGCCTCCCTCTTTTTATACCCTTCCAATGTGTTACTTTAATTATGACATAGGGCATGCCTCCCTCTTTATAACCTTCCAATGGTTACCTTAAATTGACATAGGGCATTGCCTCCCTCTTTTTATAACCCTTCAAATGGTTAACCTTTAATATTGACATATGGCTTGCCTCCTCTTTTATAACCCTTCCAATGGTTACCTTAATAGGACATATTGCTGCTCCTCTTTGTTATAACCCTTCCAATGGTTACTTTATTGAATAGGGTTGCCTCCCTCTTTTTATAACCCTTCCAATGGTTACCTTTAATATGACATAGGGCTTGCCTCCCTCTCTTTATAACCCTTCCAATGGATACCTTAATATTGACATAGGGCTTGCCTCCCTCTTTTTAACCCTTCCAATGGCTACCTTTAAGATTGACATAGGGCATGCCTCCCTCTTTTATAACCCTTCAATGGTTACCTTTAATTTGACATAGGGCATGCCTCCCTCTTTTATAACCCTTCCAATGGCTACCTTTAATATTGATATAGGGCTTGCCTCCCTCTCTTTTTAACCCTTCCAATGGTTACCTTTAATATTGACATAGGGCTTGCCTCCTCTCTTTTTAACCCTTCCAATGGTACTTTAATATTGACATAGGGCTTGCCTCCTCTCTTTTTAACCCTTCCAATGGTTACCTTTAATATTGAAATAGGGCTTGCACTCCCTCTTTTTATAACCCTTCAATTGGTTACCTTTAATATGACATAGGGCTGCCTCCCTCTCTTTTTAACCCTTCCAATGTACCTTTAATATTGACATAGCGGCTTGCCTCCCTCCTTTTTAAACCCTTCCAATGGTTACCTTTAATATGACATAGGGCTACCTCCCTCTCTTTATAACCCTTCCAAGGCTACCTTAATATTGACATAGGGCTTGCCCCTCTCTTATAACCCTTCCATGGCTACCTTAATATTGATATAATCTGTATTGAAAAGAGTAATCCAGCACACACCTAATTAGTATAAGGTATCATATGCTGGGTTGCCAAATGGCAGACTAAGGCACAATAGTCACGAATTCATAGAAAATAAGATTTAGGCCTGCACACCAGACTTGCGTGATCCTGTGCACTTATTTGGTTATACACAGGTACATCAATGTGACGTTTCATACATAGTACCTTCTTCAGACAAAACTTATTACAGTGAACCATTAAAAATAGAACCTTATATAGACCCAGGAAGTGTATCTCTAGTGGACTCCTAGAGGAAAACATACAAACAACACAGATATATAATATAAAAAAATACAGGGATAGCAATATAAAAAACCCGAAATAGAAAACTACATAAATATAAATATAGATATAAAATCGTTATCTTTTTGGGCAAAAAACAAGACACATCAAATTGGAATTTAATCCTTTGGGAGGACAACGAATCCAAAATGATTCTTTACAAGCAGCCATGTTTGTCGTCCCCACCCCTTGTCATCTGGGGAATGATCAATGACCATCCCTTTACGGTCAGATACTGAATGTCTACATTCAACAAAAATGTGAGGCTAAGGAGTGTCTTCTAATATTGGCCCTAATTGAAGTACCACCTTCCTGAATCTCTGCAAAGCGAGTTTATATCGCTCCTATGTCGCTTGCATCCTTTTCTTGAAACTGTCCGATGTCTTACCTATGTATATTAGGAAGCAAGGGCATTTCATAAATAAATACAAAACTCCAGTATACAGAAAATACCCCCTGATCTTAAACTTCTTCCCTGAATAAGGATGATTAAAAGAAGGACCTGTAATAGAGTTGCGACGTTGCAATTACAGCATCTGTACATCCCTTCCTAGTAGAAAAGAGAAGGTGTTTTTTATATTTTCATTACAGGATCCGCCTGGACCAACTGGAGTACAGAGAAGGGCCTTTCTCTATATACACATCTGGTTTTATTTTTGTCTCTTTGGCCATGGTTAGGATCCCAGCTCAATCACTGGCCAATATCTGTCCGATTGCCTAATAGATGTGATTAGTGTTGAATTTTTGTACAAATGGGACTCCCGTTACCTCCTTAGATTTATTTTTTGGATGTCTAGCCTGCATTTTGGCTTTAATTAATAAAGACTCAGGGTATTACGAGCCAAATATTTTTTTCGTCATAATGTCAAGTTGGCTGCTCAGCATCTGGGCATCGCTACAGATTCGTAATACCCGTGTAAACTGGGATTTAGGGAGGGGCCTTTGATCACATGTGCAGGGTGAAAACTATGTCCCATACATAGTGTTACGGTCAGTGGGTTTGACAACAGAGAAGTTTGGATCACACCTTCATGGAGTTTGATCTGTAAATCAAGAAATTACAGCCATGGGAAGCCCGGCAGCACCTTGTCATATGCCAATCTGTACATTGGGTACCTTGAAGAACGTAAAATTTATTATAATGATTTATTGAAAATTCTTTTGTAAAGGTTTTTACAGATATATTGATGATCTGTTTATGGTATGGAGGGGATCTATGACACAGTCAATGATTTATGTCGTTTCTTAATAGCTTAGACGATAGATTGTGTTTACTGCTAATATTTCTTCCCATACTGTTAATTTTCTTGATTTCAGATCAAACCCATGAAGGTGTGTTTCCAAATTCTCTGTTTGTCAAACCCACTGAAGTAATACCATGTTATCGGGACTAGTTTTCACCCTGCACATGTGATCAAAGGTCCCTCAATCCGTTACACGGGTATTACAATCTGTAGCGATGCCCAAGATGCTGAGCAACAACTTGACATTATGACGAAACA
The DNA here is from genome assembly GCA_019447015.1 of Hymenochirus boettgeri. Classification (NCBI taxonomy): domain Eukaryota; kingdom Metazoa; phylum Chordata; class Amphibia; order Anura; family Pipidae; genus Hymenochirus; species Hymenochirus boettgeri. The sequence goes on along the minus strand of JAACNH010004476.1, from coordinate 1,420 downwards.
ATTTTTGGCTCGTAATTACCCTGAGTCTATAACCACTTTTCTTAACCTTCGCAATGGCTACCTTTAATTGACATAGGGCATTGCCTCCCTCTCTTTATAACCCTCCAATGGTTACCTTAATATTGACATAGGGCATGCCTCCCTCTTTCTATAACCTTCCAATGGCTTACCTTTATATTGACATAGGGCATGCCTCCCTCTTTCTATAACCCTCCTCTCTCCAATGGTTACCTTTAATATTGACATAGGGCATGCCTCCCTCTTTCGATAACCCTTCCAATGGCTACCTAATATTGACATAGGGCTTGCCCTCCCTCTCTTTATAACCCTTCCAATGCTACCTTTAATATTGACATAGGGAATGCCTCCCTCTCTTTATAACCCTTCCAATGGCTACCTTTAATATTTGACATAGGGCAGCCTCCTCTCTTTATAACCCTTCCAATGGTACCTTTAATATTGACTAGGGCTAGCCCCCTCTTTCATAACCCTTCAAGTGTTACCTTTAATATTGACATAGGACATGCCTCCTCTTTCTATAACCTTCCACATGGTTACCTTTAATATTGACATAGGACATGCCTCCTCTTTCTATAACCCTTCCAATGGCTACCTTTAATATGACATAGACATGCCTCCCTCTTTCTATAACCCTTCCAATGGTTACCTTTATATGACATAGGGCTTGCCTCCCTCTCTTTATACCCTTCCAATGGTTACCTTTAATATGACATAGGACATCCTCCCTCTCTTTATAAACCTTCCAATGGCTACCTTTAAAATGGACATAGGGCATGCCTCCCTCTCTTATAACCTTCCAATGGTTACCTTTAATATTGACATAGGACAGCCTCCCTCTCTCTTTATAACCCTTCCAATGGCTACCTTTAATATTGACATAGGGCTTGCCTCCCTCTTTTATAACCCTTCAATGGCTAGCTTTAATATTGACATAGGGCATGCCTCCCCCCTCTCTTTAAACCCTTCCATGGTTACCTTTATATTGACATAGGGCATGCCTCCCTCTCTTTATAAACCCTTCCAATGTTTACCTTTAATATTGACATAGGGCTTGCCTCCCTCTTTATAACTTCCATTGCTACTTTAATATTGACATAGGGCATGCCTCCCGCTTTTATAACCCTTCCAATGGGTTTACTTTAATATTGACAATGGGCATGCTCCCTCTTTCTAAACCCTTCCAATGGTTCCTTTAATATTGACATAGGGCATGCCTCCCTCTTCTATAACCTTCCAATGGTTACCTTTAATATTGACATAGGGCATGCCCCCTCTTTTTAAACCTTCCAATGGCTACTTTAATATTGACATAGGGCTTGCTCCCTCTTTCTATAACCCTTCCAATGGTTACCTTTAATATTGACATAGGGCATGCCTCCCTCTCTTAGAACCCTTCCAA
>JAACNH010004475.1:0-23993 GCA_019447015.1 Hymenochirus boettgeri | reverse complement strand
CTGATTGTCATTTGCACCTAGGTAATTGAATCATTAAATATTCTCTTCTTTTGAAAAAAAGTCTTTACTAAAAGGTGTTCTTAAACTTTTTCGATATAATGGGAGTATTTAATATACTTTTAATTAATTTTTGCACTTATAATAATAGCACTTTATTGCACTTACTTATATATCTATACACTTTTATAATTCATTTAGCATTGCATATACTAGTAGTGTTTTCACTTATGCATATCCCTGGGTTTCCAGGGTAAGATGTTTTCATGTGTTTTTCAACAGAAAAATAGTTATTCATGATGTCACAGGAATGACACACTATGCACTCATAAATATTTGGTAACTATGAGGTGTGTATCATTTGGCTTCATGAAGGCCCAGAACACAGGGCTGAACAGTGCCTGTTTTTTGATGTAGCCAATTAAAGGTATTTTGAGATAACCCACGTGTGCATGGATTATATTACTTCTATGACTTATCTACTGGTAGCAAGGGGTATGAAAATTTTATTTGTTAAATCCTAACACAAGAGGAGTGCCCCAGTTTTGGACTATATATCCTTATATAATACATTTATAATTTCATGGGGAATACATTGGGTTTTCGGAGGTACTATGTTGGTGGGTGTGGGTAAAAGTAATATACATAGGGCAGGGTTTATGTTTGTTTAAGCACTAAATAAATATTATATCAATATTAACAAATATGTAGTAATGACTTTAAAGTATATAGAAATGTAAATAAGGCAAAATCTATAAATAAATAAAATTACTTGCAAAGTCCCCACTCCTGTTTGTAATGGTATCTTCAAAATGGATGTTAAGCCACACCCCAGGAAGTTTTACAGGGAGGCAATGGAAGCTTACAAAGGAAAATATTTCTCACTTCCCTTTTAGTGTTGTATCCAACGGTGTGCTTAATATTAGATTGACAGCAGTGTTAGCGAATCAAAACATTTTCTGAGTGTTAGTAGGAAGACTTATCTGTCCCTTCCTTTGAAAACATGTGACAGTCTCTCACCTACCCCACCCCCCCTCTCAATAGAAACAAAAAGGAGCCTCTCAATAGAAAACAAAGGAGAACTGCTGTTTGCTGGAACCTTTATATATCAGGATACCAGTAGATCTCCAGATGTTTTGGAAACTACAATCCCAGAATTCCCTAACTAAAAACTACAGATAGTGCTGGTGTCTTTATAGGACCTCACATTTCGCATAGTGATGCCTTCTACAACATTACCATAGTGATCCCTCTCTAACACATTTACCAATAGTGATCCCTCTAACATTTACCAATAGTATCCCTCTAACGGAATCCCTGGTGACGGATGTAGTTAGGGCTAGGCCAACTAGCGCGTGTTTTCGTGCATTTGCACACGCATTTTTCGTGATTGAACTTAAAATTCCTGCGATTTCTGATGTGCATGCGATTGTGCATCCGTTTGCATTTGGTAATGCATGCGTGACCATTTTGGTGCGTTTAACGCATGCGTTTCCTTAACGGAAAACGTCAAAATCGATGCGCAAAACGCACGCGGAAACACAAAAATGCACAAGATTCATGCCAAAATCACATGCGATATCACTCGCGATTATGTGCGATTATATGCATTTGGTGGCCTCAGCCTTAAGAGGAGGTGAGTATTGAAAGACAGACTTATAACTTTAAATATAGAAGATCCAATGGATATGCTATTGATCTATTACTGGTGGAAAATTTAAGGGGGAAGATTGTCAAGCTCTGCACAAACATAAGTATTTCACTGTGGTGTTTTTACTGAACTATAACACTCTAGACAATGTTACAATAAATAGATTCAAGAGTAGAGATGGATGGATATCTGATATGAACCCAGTTCCATAACGAGTTCGGTGATTCACGGATTTGCGGGAATTCGCTTTGCAGTTTTTTTCGAGACGTGTTCGAAAATTCGAAGAAAATTTCAAGATTTTTGAAAATTTGTACAAATATACAGTGAACTTACAGAAATAGTTTGGGACTGAAATGGTCTGGGGAAAAGACAATTAGATTTCTTTCTGAAAGAATCTAATTTTAAACCAACTCTGATTAGAAAAGAACTGATTGGTTAGTATACCAATCAGATTATTCTAAAAGAATCTAATTGTAATTATTCTGATTGGTTACAATTATATTCTTCCAGAAGAATACCAATCAATTTCTTTTTGAAAGAATCTGACTGTAACCAGATACAGCTTTTTTTTTTAGAAAGATCTTATTGGTATACAATCAGATTATTTCCAATTAGAATTGGTTACAATGAGATCCTTCAGAAAGAATACTGATTGGATAGTATAACCAGTCAGATTGTTTACCAATCACATTAGTTACAATCAGATTCTTCCAGAAAGCATAAGATATTTCTAAAAGTATCTAATTGTAACCAATTTGATTAGATACAATCAGATTCTTTCAGGAAGTATCAGATTGCTATACTAACCAATCAAATTCTTTTCCAATCAGAATTGGTTTCAATCAGCTATTTCAGAAAGAGTCTAATTGGTAGTATACCAATCAGATTATTTTCCAATTATAATTATTCAATATTATATTCTTTCAGAAAGAATCTGATTGGTTATTATAACAATCAGTTATTTTCTGAAAAAATCTGATTGTAACCAATTATGATTTGAAAGAATCGGATTATCGGTTTCCCACGACATTCCCCAGGTCCCAGAGCATTTACAGTGAAGTTACTGTATCTTTTTACAAAATTTCAAAAATTCTTTAAAATTCTAAATCTAAATTTCGGTGATCCTTGAAAATAGAATGCATAATCGTGAGGAAAGTTTTTTTTTTACACTTCTGGATGTATGTCGTTTTTCCCAGACCATTTTCCAGGTCCCACAGGTGGAACGGATTTTAGCAGTTTCGCCCATCTCTCAACCTGATTAAATCCCTCCTGTATAGATTTATCAAAACAATCGATAAACAGTGGCGTATCTACGTTTAAAAACCTTCGGGGCACGTGCCCGGATGTTTGGCAAAGTGCCCCGAATGTTTTCGCCGCCGTGCCCCTTGCAAGTGCCCCGAACTTCCGGATTCCGGCTGCGTGAACCTCGGGAACGTCGCGCACGGCGCAGTCGCACACAATGACGTCATGCGCAATGCCGGCGCGCGATGTCATGAGGCGCCGGAACGAGAGAGAGGAGAGCTATCGGGGGAATCCAGGGACAGGTATGTGTAGCAGTGCAGTGCAGAGCCAAGCCATCTTAGATAGATAGATAGCAGTTAGATAGATAGATAGCAGTTAGATAGATAGCTAGCAGTTAGGTAGATAGAAGATAGAAGTTAGATAGATAGTAGATAGATAGATAGATAGCAGTTAGATAGATAGATAGATAGATAGCAGTTGCTAGATGATAGATAGAAGTAGATAGATAGTAGATAGATAGAGTTAGATAGATAGATAGATGGTAGATAGATAGATAGCACGCTATCTATCATCTATCTATCTAAGCTATCTATTATCTATCTATCTATCACTGTATCTACGATCCGACTATCATCTACGACTATATTACTATCTACGCTATCTAGCTATCTAATGCTATCTATCTATCTATCTATCTACTATCTAACTGCTATCTATCTACTCTCTAACTGCTTTATCTATCTAACTTGCTATCTACTTATCTATCTAACTATCTATCTATCTATCTAACTGCTATCTATGCTATCTATCTATCTATCTATCGATCTATCTATATATCGATGGTATCATCAATGCTATCTATCTATCTATCTAATAATCTTCTATCTATCTATCTATCTACTCATTATCGATCTATCTATCTACATATCTAGATATCTATATCTATCTAACTGCTATCATAGCAGTTAGATAGATAGATAGATAGCAGATAGATAGATAGATAGATAGCACTGCTACCTATCTATCTATCTAACTGCTATTATCTATCTATCTATCTAACTAATGCTATCTATCATTAACGCTATCTAGCAGTAGATAGAGATAGATAGCAGTGTAGATAGATAGATAGCAGTTAGATAGATAGATAACAGTTAGATAGATAGATAGATAGATAGATAGATAGATAGCAGTTAGATAGATAGATAGCAGTTAGATAGATAGATAGCAGTTAGGTAGATAGATAGATAGCAGTTAGATAGATAGATAGATAGATAGCGTTTGTAGATAGATAGATAGATAGCAGTTGAAGATAGATGGAAGATAGATAGATAGCAGTTAGATAGATGATAGATAGATAGATAGAATAGATAGCAGTTAGATAGATAGAAGATAGTAGATAGATAGATAGATAGATAGCTAGATAGATAGTAGCAGTTAGATAGATAGATAGACAGATAGAGACAGAGAGATAGACAAGAAGCAGATAGACATAGTTAAATGATAAACAAGGCAGATAGACAGATATACAGAGAGAGAGAGGGGACAATAGAGATAGATATACAGAGAGAGAGTGAGAGATAGATATACAGAGGAGAGAGAGGGACAGACAGAGATAGATAGGGGCAGAGATCCATGAAGAAGGTACAAGAAGATCTCCCTGGCCAAGGTGTGGGCAAGCATCTGACTACAACTGAACACAACAGTAAGTTTAAAATGACCAAATTGCTACCAGTATATAATGAAATTGCCAGTTTTACTGTGCCTTTGTGTCATAATTTGTGTCTCTCTGTCCAACTCTCTGTCTCTATCTCTGTCTGGTCTATCTCACTGTTTTCTGTCTGTTTATCACTATCGGGTGTGTATCTATGTTTGTGGTGTCTATCTGTCTGTATCTTTTTGGTAATTCTTATAAGTACATAGTGGCTGTGGCTTATTGGGGCGGAGAAAGGGGATGGCCTAAAAATTTTCGCCCGCTCACGCGCAGCACATGGAGTGCCAGAAGTGCCCCGATCTTCTAGACCCTAGATACGCCCTGTTGATAACCAAACAGAAAAATGTATAGTGTTATAAACAAATATAAGATGGATAATATGTGTCTTATCTAGAGTTTAGGTGCACTTTATGTATATGTAACATGTATTTCTAAAGCACATGACACTTCCAGTACAATACAAAAGATGTTGTGTATATATGTCCCCCTAATAACTATTGGGGTACACCCTAGGTTCCCTTCTGCTCTGTATATGTGTAAAATATCATTTAGGTGATGTGACACTTTTATTTTTAATATTTTTTTGTACAATCCCTAATTTTTATGTGGTAGTTGTGTAAGATTTGATATCATCTGTATCCACATTATAGCTAAAACACACACCCACATATTCACATGTGCACCAACAGGGCACACTTTTGCTGGTATATATACCAGCATCCCGGCTGCGTGACCTCTGGGAACGTCGCGCAGCCGGCGCAGTCGCACACATGACATCATGCGCAATGCCGGCGCGCCGATGTCATGAGCGCGCCGGAACGAGAGAGAGCTATCGGAGGAATCCAGGGACAGGTATGTAGCAGGCAGTGCAGACAAGCCATCTAGATAGATAGATGCAGTTAGATAGATAGATAGCAGTTAGATAGATAGATAGATAGCAGTTAGATAGTAGCTAGCAGTAGATAGATAGATGCAGTAGGTAGATAGATAGATAGCAGTTGATAGATAGATAGATAGATAGATAGATAGCAGTAGATAGATAGATAGATAGATAGATAGCAGTTAGCTAGATAGATAGATAGAAGTTAGATAGATAGATGAGATAGCAGTTAGATAGATAGATAGATGGATAGATAGATAGATAGCACTGCTTTACTATCTACTACTACGCTATCTATCTATCTATCTATCATTATCTATCTATCATCTATCTATCTTCATCTATGCTATCTAATCTATACTGATATCTATCTATCTAACTGCGTATCTATCTATCATTACTATCTATCTAACTGCTATCTATCTATCTCTATCTATCTAAACTGCTATCTATCTATCTAACTGCTATCTATGTATCTATATCTCTAACTGCTATCTATCTCATATATCTAACTGCTATCTATCTATCTATCTATACTATCTATCTACTCTATCTACTATCTATCTAACTCTAAGCATATCTATCTATCTATCTATATCTAACTTCTCTCTATCTATCTATCTATCTATTTATATATTATCTATACTAAAGCTATCATAGCAGTTAGATAAGATAGATAGCAGATAGATAGATAGATAGATGCATGCTACCATCTATCTATCTAACTGCTATCTATCTATCTATCTATCTATCTAACTAACTGCTATCTATCTATCTAAGCTCATAGCTATCATATCGTATAGCAGTTAGATAGATAGATGCAAAGTTAGATAGAGTAGATAGATAGATAGATAGCGTTAGATAGATAGATGAAGCAGTTAGATAGATAGATAGCAGGTTAGTTAGATAGATAGATAGCAGTTAGGTAGATAGATAGATAGCAGTTAGATGATATAGATCAGATAGCATTAGATAGATAGATAGATAGCAGTTAGATAGATGATAGATAGATAGATAGATAGATAGCAGGTTAGATAGATAGATAGATAGATAGATATAGATAGCAGTTAGATAGATAGAAGATAGATAGATAGATAGATAGATAGATAGATAGATAGCAGATAGATAGATGCAGTTAGATAGATAGATAGACAGAGGAGGACAGAGAGATAGACAAGAAGCCAGATTGACATAGTTAAATAGATAAACAAGAGGCAGATAGAACAGATATAAGAGAGGAGAGAGGGACAGTAGAGATGATATACAGAGAGAGAGTGAGAGATAGAATACAGAGAGAGAGAGGGACAGACAGAGATAGAAGGGGCATGAGATCCATGAAGAAGGTACAAGAAGATCTCCATGGCAAAGGTGGGGCTGTGGCAAAGATCTGTACAACTGAACACAACGTGAAGTTTAAATGACCAATTGCTACCAGGTATCATTAATGAAAATTGCCAGTTTACTGTCCTTTGTGTCATTAATTTGTGTCTCTCTGTCCAACTCTCTGATCTCTATCTCTGTCTGTCTATCTCACTGTCTTTCTGTCTGTTTATCACTATCGTGCTGTGATCTATGTTTGTGGTGTCTATCTGTCTGATCTTTTGGTAATCTCTATAAGTACATAGTGGCTGTGGCTTAATTGGGGCGGAGAAAGGGGCTGGCTAAAAATTTTCGCCGCGTACGCGCAGCAAAGGAGTGCCCAGAAGTGCCCCTGATCTTCTTAGACCCTAATACGCCTGTTGATAAACAAACAGAAAAATGTGATAGTGTTATACAACAAATATAAGAGTGGATAATATGTGTCTTATCTAGTGTTAGGCTGCACTTTATGTATATTAACATGATTTTCTAAAGCACTGACCACTTCCATACAATACAAAAAGATGGGTGTATATATGTCCCCTCTAATACCTATTGGGTACACCCAATAGGTTTCCCTTCTGCCTGTATATTGTGTAAAATATCATTTAGGTTGATGTGACACTTTTATTTTTAATTTTTTTGTACAAATCCCTAATTTTATGGTAGTGTGTAAAGATTTGATATCATCTGTATCCACAATAGCTAAACACCACCCACATATTCCCACTGTGCACCAACAGGCACACTTTTGCGGTATAATATATATATATATATTATAATATATATATATATATATATATATATGTATATATATATATAAACCTTATTCCTTATATATATTATATAAATAAATAATATTTTACGAAGATGCATTGAGTTTTTAGGAGCAACTAACTAGGTGTGGTATATAGCATTATTACTCATAGGAAAGGTCCATGATGTATGTGTGTAATTAGCAACTATTTAATTAAAATCACCATAAGAAATAACACCATACAAAGTATAGTACTACACCTACTAGAAATACAAAACAAATTTATATACAATTAATAACTATAAACTTACTTTACTGGACAACCCTAGTTGAATGGAAAACTCAAAATGATAGGTTAAGCACACACCTCCAGGATTCTACAGGGTCTCCATGTAGACAATAAAGGAAGTGGAATTTTACTAACATCATCAAAAAATAGCAGAGGTTCTCATCTTCCACTGTTAGCAAATCAAAAAATTCTTAGGCACTGTCCATGACAGACAGGAAGTGTTAAGGTAGTTCCTGTATTACATCCAGTTATGTGCGGTTTGTAAAAAATGTGACAGTCTTAGCCAATTCGAAAATTCTTCAGACTCTCACATTTACCCCCCTCCCCTCTCCATAGAAATAATGAGAAAATCCAGTTTCGTTTGCTAGACAGGAAGTGTCTGTTTATGATTAAATCACTTGCATGTCTCTGAAACTACCCAGCATTCTTAGAGAAATGGGCAGTTTTTACCCCAATATTAATATAAACATGAGGCTGTCAGGTTCCCTTCAGTTATAAGAAGGCTACTTCATTTTATACCCCGTGGGGAGCGTTTAGCTCCTTTATCCAAACCTCTCCATAATTTGTCAAGCTATCAGAATCCTGTGTTTCCTAACCCATAGTGACTGTAAATTTGGAACTTGCTGTGCAATTACCAATAAGTATGAACCTAGCATGTTATTCTGGACTTGTATAGGGTCTAGGATGTCCATTGGAGCTGTTCAGATTGATTGCACATTGTGGCAGGATTGCCTGGATCTTGGTCCAGATCTGCAGGTTAATACCATTTTGTCTGGATACATATAACTCTATCATGTGTCCCAACTGAGCATTGCTTTGTGTGAGAGCTCTGCCAGGACAGATGACTGGGTCACGTAACAGTGGTGGCAGCCAGAAGGCATGTGACGGCGATATGTGGTCCAGGGGAACTGCATGATTGGCCGTGATTTACTAACTGACCCATTTGTTGATAAGGATGACCGAACTCGGTTTGCGGCTGGCCGCCCCACACCATCACATATTTTCAGCCGACTAATCCGTGGCACTATTGGTTCATTACTGGTGTTAACCCAGCCACACATGCGATCGCGGGTGACAACCCGTGACGCACGATGTGTACAACGGCCGATAATCGTGCCATGTATAAGCACTTTATCGCTAAAGGCCATTCTGTCGATTACACGGCACGAATATAATCCGAAACGGCGTTCGCACAGTCATGCATCGGCACCGGCGTCACATCTGTGCACGAACCTTTAGACTTATTAGATTATAACTGCCAGGTAGGTGATATTTGGAAGTGAGTGCAAATATGGTAAAGTTGATGACTCTTTACAGGGGATTCACCCAGAGGCTCAAGCTCTCTGGGCAAATCTTCTGTACAGGATTTACGGAGGCTGTGCGATTCTGGTGAATCTCACCCGCACATAAGTATTATCGCCAGCTATTAGTGGTGTTTAATACTTATGTGTAAAGAGGCACGCAACCTCTGGTAAATTACTTTACTGCAAACAGAGAATGCTGGAAATTGTGGTTTTCAAAACACGTAAAAAGGTCACAAGTTAAACACGCCTGCTCTATACCATAAGGCTGTATTATATTTAGACACATGCCTTTGCACAGGCAATAAATAAGATACTTGCATGTCCCACCCATTTCTTTAAGTGAGAATATGTGTTTTGTTAGATTATTAAGGCATTCTATTAAAATAACATGATCTATGAGGTACTTCTGTTATAAGAAGGCTCTATTTCATTTTATACTCTGTGTGGAGCTTTTAGCTCCTCTATCCACATCTCTCCCTACATGTATATTAATCAGTATCCCTTGCTCCCAATGTCTAACCCCATAGGTTAGTTAAACTGTTGGTGGAAAATACTAATAAATATGAACCTTGCATGTTAATAGGTACTGTAGGATTTAAGGTGGCTATACATATATCCGATTTTACTTATCCAACCAAGCGCTCATGCAATATTAGTTTGATCTTGCCAGAACACCTTCCCATTCTTCTATGCCACAGACAGGGTTCTTGCAGGATCGGTCTAAAGTCGCGGGAGCACTGGTCGGGAAAGTAACATAGGATATATGTATGGCTGCATTTGATTGTTTAAAGGTGTTGTTTAGATTGTGGGTCAGTTCTCAGACCTGCAGGTTATTCCACATAGACCCTTATATTCTAGCTGGCAGGTAGTATAGGTAAGGGAGGATATAAGTGTGTGTTTGTTCATTTAATGATGCGATTATTGTTTTGTTTTTTAGGACCTTCAGACTTATTTTATTATTGCCCCCCTGGATGTTTCCTGATGGTTCCTGTGAGCACTGCAACTACACATAGCAAAACATAACACAATAATTTCCACTGTGCACCAACGGCACACTTTTGCTAGTATATATATATATATATTTATTATTTATTTATTTTATAGGGATTCTGAGATATAATTTCTGCAAAAGAAAAAAAATAGTGGTTGGGTTGCACTGAGTTAAACCTATATATTTTAAATATACGTATATAAACAACATGAATGCAAACATTACATGGTTTAAAATAAGTAACCAAAACGTGCCAACGTTACATGTGTTTTCTTATATGACCACAGTGAGGAGCTCATATTCACCCAAAATTCTTCCCTTTTCAGTTGCTTAGGGAAATACAGCAAGTAAAAAATATTTTTCTTGTATCCATAAATCTTTTATTTTTGTATGCAGGATTTTTTTGTATATATAATATATATATATATATATTTAAGGGATAATGAACCCATAAGTTAATGGGACTCTGACTTTTAACATCCTTTAATAATTTACTACTGGCAGTGCAGACCAATACTTACAGGTAGAGTGGATGTTGAGTGAGGAATCACTTATTGAGTCTGGTGCTTTGGAGGAGGAGTCTGACTGGTGCAACTCTGAGTCTATATAATATTAGAATTCTAGTGGTGAATCCTTATTCAGGTTGTTGAAGGGATGACCACTACCCACTGTAAAATTAAATCTTCCCTGACAACTTACTGACCTCATTAGGAGCTTGGGATGCACGGGGAGTATGCATCGGAACCCCATTTAATCATTGGCAATAAGAGGTAACTACCTTTGTGGAGAAACAGTGTTTTGTTTGCTATAGTAGTTTCAACAATGATCTTTAAGGGAGGGGACAATTCTCTTCTTCATCTATTATAAGAAGCTTATGAAATGGCATTCGTAACAGATTCTTCCCCACTTAAGTGCTGAACTTATTTATTCTGTGACTGAATGTGCAGTTAGTTTTCAACATTTCGCGGGAGACTGGCACGTAGGCCTTGTGTTTTTTTATATAGTAAAGGGAAACTAATCAGTAACTTCTTAAAAGGGGGTACAGTAGCCCACTACATATTACACAGTAAGGATTTTTTTTAATATTCTTTTTTTCAAAAAAGTCAATGAGAGAAGCAGAAAGAGTGAAAATGTATTGCAACAAATAATAATATAATAATTCATTAATACATCATTCCAAATCATTCTGGTGTAAAAAAAGCCAAATACATTATTTTTTCTTATTAAGCTGTGCTGTCCACATACGTGGCTTAGTGTTTCCTGCCGATTGTGCTTCAGATGGATTTCATTTAGCAGAGAAGAAAGAGCTTTTTTTTATAACATTGTCATTTTTAAAATTACATTCTATTGATTAAGAATGAGGGACAGTAATTTTAGTATATAACTGTCATCCCAATGCTCCAGAGCTATGTGACTTTTATATATATATATATAATATATATAAATATCAGATTTCATAAAATTTGAAAATTTAGGTTTATAGTGTAAATTTAATGTGAATTTTTCACCTCACCTTTGTAGGGAAAAAAGATATCCTGCTCTGGCGTGTCTCGAGAGCCAAGTGTACTTTTCATTTCCTGGTGGAATTTTGTGCTGTAAATAACTTCAGGTAGAAATTCCATCACTTTTCCACCCAAACCTATAATCTTGCACTTTATAAATATTCCTATGGGACCAAGATAAATACAAATGTAAGCTATTTAAGATGGACGGGGTTATCAATGAGGGCTTTCAGAAAAACAGCTGGACAGATTTTTACACTGATGTTCTGGTGCCCTGCAAATTCTGCCTGTTCGATGATTTAATTACAATAATTTAATGACAAGCCTCCTCAGGAGTTCTTTGTAAGTTACGCTAGAAGATATACCTTCTGGACCGTCTACACAGAAGTTTTATCATGAGCAGAGAAAAGGCCAGGGAGCATAACCTGGGCCCATTTCATTTGATATCATAAGGCGACTATCAATTCCATAATAGTGTCCCTTTTTTGTAAAATGTTGCTCAAAGGTTACGTCTGGATCCCCATGAAAGCGTGAATCATTGTTTAATGTGTCATCTAATTAGTGAGAGTACTTTCATTTTCTCCCCACATCCCAACACTCTTTCATCACCCCCCCATATGCCCCGAGGTTCATTTTCTCTCTATGTCTTCCCTCCTCTCTTCCATTCCCAGGATACCCCCCTCTGTCTGTTTCTTCCCTCCCACTTTCTCAGCTATCACTAATTTACTCTGCCCACGGAAAACAGGATATCTGGCACAAACCGCGCAAAAAATACTTTATGAGAAAAGGCGTCAGGAAGACGAGAAGAGAATTAACCCTCTGACTACTAGCAATGCTCACATCTATTTTTATGAAGAGTTGGATTAACACTAAGTGAGCTAGAATATTTGTGGTTGGGGGCCTCCCTTCAAGATATATATTAAGAGGGTGGTATCTTTAAGAAACAGTGATTTTGGGCTTTTTGGAGCACTAAGTAAAAAGACATAGACCATATTATTGCTTCTTCTGGCAGTAACTGGGACTCCTAATGTTTCCCTGGGCCCAAGGCAAAAAGCCTAGGTGTTGTGGATAATCCAGTTCTGGTTTCATGTGTTGCTAAAGTTTCCTTCTATTAAATACAGTTTGATATTTTAATTTTTGTTAAATGACAATGGATGGTTATGCAGTTTATGCTATCATTCCAGACTTTTACCACAATATTAAGTTCCCCACAATGATTTTTTTATCTCATATCCCCTGTTCTATGAACATTGTAGGGTTTGTTCTCTCGAACCCAGACTAGAGACTCCTGGACAAATAATATGAACCTAAATCTAAAGGTTTGTTACACACGTGCTATGCAGTTGCCACCGTGAGCGCACGAGTGGTATGAACGGCCATTTGGCTGATAATCGACCCATGTATGGGCCCTTATTGCCTGAAACAGCGCTCATTGGGGATCGTTGCCCAATCTCCCGGGCAATTATACACACCCCAATTATCGCAGCCATTTGTACACATCGTGCTTCGCGTGTCGGCACCCGCGATTGCACGGGTGTGACAAACCTTTAGTTTCTAAGAATGATGTCAAAATCCCCTTTATTTTACGTAAATGCCCAGAGCAAATTAATCTATCCCTACGGCAGTGACATACGGTGCCTGCGTACAAAGCAGCAGAACATTTTTTATAAAACCCTTTTTTAAATTCTGAAGAAACATTTTTCTTTGCGTGTGTTTGGTATTAGCAGCAAAATGTTAATGTGTTGTAAAGAGATAATTAATGCATGTAATAAGGGAGAATGTTGCCATACACAAGAGTAGGAGGGAAGTGTGTGTGAATAGGAAAAAATGAAAGGACATGGTGTAGTAAGGAAAATCATAGTCTGTCTGTTGAAGAGATCATTTTTTTTTTGTAATGAAATAGAAAGCCAGTTACTTTAAAGGCACAACACACCCACAACCTGCTTACGTTTGCTGCTGCCTAAAGGAGAACCAATATCTAGTCAAAAAAATATATTATCAAAAACATATATTATTATCATGAACTTGAAGGGAAGCTCAAAAACTTGCCTATTCTGCTAACCTTGCAAGAACGATTTGTGCTACAGGCCAGCTTTGCCTACTAAGAAAATCAAATTAAGGATACTCCTGTCAGATTGTATCACTAGCTTAACCATAGACGAGTGCAAAGCATGAATGTAAATGAATGAATGACCTGACCAAACGCATACACATGCGTGACATCAGCCGAAACGGACGTTGTTGGGGGTCTGGTGAAAATCTTTAGGTGTGTACGAACCTTAATGTCGTTCCATTGAAATAATGATCAACTCAGCCATAGTTTTATAATTGTAGATGTGGTCCTTCTCTTTCCTAAACTAATCTGCTGCTGATTATGGCCTTCTGGATGGCCAGATCTCATTTTGGCACCAGCCTCAAAGAATTGAATGGGGCTGACACCATCAAATGCAGAAGACTATATGAAATAGAAAGACATACAGGTCAATGACACTGTAAAAAAAAAAAGTTAAACGTATTATGGTTCAGGTTCCCATGAATCACCAAAAGCTATTACTAGAGATTATTTTCCCTTTATAGATGTGATCAGGAGCCAACATAAATCCTGAGTTAAAAATATTAATAAATGATATTATTGATCATTGGATGAATAGGAAAAGGATTGTATAAATGAATTTAAAAAAAAAATCCTTATAGAACTAAACAATCACAAAAAAAGAACATTTCCATTTGCAGCCAGTAGGTAAAGCATATAGTGTGTACTTTTGAACTCTATGGCATGTGAGCACCAATGAAAGGCTTTACATAGTGATTTTATAATGTCAGAACAGTTTTCTGACTTTTTGGAAAATCCACCACATAAAAATATAGTTCAGGATCTGTAGATCCTTCCCACTCATACAGCCAAATTAGTCAGACATTAGATAGATTAGACATTTGTTTAATGTCTAAAGGTCGTATCACAGTTGCTGACCCCCGATGCACAACTGTTTCGGCCGATAACCGTGCCATGTATTGGGCTTTATTGGTGAAACGGATGCTCGTTCAAAGATCTGCCCGGCTGACCGAATGGCTGTTTTGGCGGTGCCCATACATGTGCCCATACACGGCACGATTCTAGGCTGAAATGGGCGTTATACTATCATTTTACAAGAAGCAGTTCTTATCTTGAGATAATCTAATTTGACTCTTTCATTTTGTAATCTCAATTGATTGCAAAAAGTATGGGCTAGGCAGTTGTTAGCTAGGTACACACACTAGCGTTAAAAGACGCGACGATATCGGGGCTTTATCGCTAGTGTGTGTAGCAGTTTCCCGAATGAGCATGCGGTCGCCGAACGTTCCCGTCTCCTAAGTGGTCATTCAGGAAAAACTAAAATTTTCTCTGCCGCAGTAGACTCCCTATAGAGGTGTCTGCCGGCCGAGGGAAACACACAGTCCGAGTGTTCTCCCTCTGGTGTGTATAGGGAGCGCTCGGGACTGGTACCCAGCTTTAGATAAATTAGATATTTGTTATAGACAAAAGTCTATAGACAAATGTCTAAAGTAGTATACGGGTACGCACTACGAACGCCTGCTTCGCCAATAATTGCACTTGTGTATGTGTTCAGTCGAGCGACATTCGATTTGCCATTCTGCATAGTATTTTCAAGATTTTTAGAAATTGAGAAAATTTGCAATTTCTGATTCAAGCGGTTCAAAAAAAAGTGAGAAAGTCAGAGATTCGCAAAATCCGAGTTTGGGCTGATTCATGAAATCTGCTTCGAAATCGGGTTTAGGTTCAGTTTCGGTCTATCACTACTTACAAACTAATTGGACAACATGCATAACAATTTTATCACAGGCCCAAATGACTGAGATTAATTTAGATTTCATAGACAGGCTTTCAAATGACACAATTTTGTGATAATGTGTGAAAAACATGCAAATAGCATTGTGTGCTATGTATTTATGTATTTGCAGTTCTTGCTCTTAAGGTGGATACATTATCGATTGTACTTACCCGATGAGCGCTCCCGCGACATTAGACCGATCCTGCCAGAACGCCTTTCTCATCTTCTATGCGAGTGACATGCGATCGCAAATCCCCTTTATTTTTTGTCGGTCGCATAGAAGAATGGGAAAGGCACGGTTCCGGCAGGATTGGTCTAATTCACGGCAGCGCTCGGTCAGGTAAGTAAAATCGCGTATGTATGCCACATTTAGTCTATGTGAATCAATTGATTCATATACAAAGTTTAATGGATTTTTAGAATATGAGTGCGCTTAAATTCCTCCAACAAAGTGTGTAGAAAGGGTTAAGAATGTACTATAGCGAAAGTGTAGAGCAATTTGGTGCAACAAGAGTTCCACCTGCTGTTACTGAAAAGGATTGCAGCTAAATGTAACTAGTAAAGACAGCAACGTCATTATACTAGTTACAAGACAGGTACATATTTAAGTTGCACATATTACTGTTCCTTTAAAATGTATCCTTATTTCTGTTTTTACACATTCCCCGACTTTTTTAAATGCAAGTCCTAATACTTTTAGAGCAGCAAAGACATGTCATACACACCCAAATATTACCATAAATATGCACATACCTTAAGATTGCAAAATGAAAAACGAACACATAGTACCAGTTGCATTCATAATCAGTGTATTTAATTCTGTTTCCATGAAAACTGCACTTGGCTTGGCTATTACAATCATTATATGGCTCTGCCAAATGCAATAGGTAATCATATTATAGTGGCTGGATGTTTTATTTTTATATTTAGCTACAGGTGATTTTCATTACTGTCCGTCCGTCCGTCCCGCCGTCACCGTCCGTCCGTCGCCTTCCGTCTGTCCGTCCGTCCATCCATCCATCTAGCTACCTATCATACATTTGTATCATTATCTACTTACTATTATCTATATGTGTGTATGCACCTATTTACATCCTAGGATAGGATTTTTATTTATTAAAGGAGAACTAAAATCTAATTAAAATCTGTAAAGTGACTCCCTGTGTAAAATTCATTTTCTTACACAGGACTAAAAATCTAAGCGCTTTCTAAGATACAAACTGTTTTTAAAAAAAGAGCAGACATTTTTACGCTACTGTCATGTGGACAGCCTCTTAAGCAGTTCCTGAGCAGTCTCCCGTGGTCACGCTTAAATACCTGGAACCACTCAGATAAATGGCTAATTTCAGTCCATGTGAAAGAAGGCTTACTCCAGGGTACCCCTACCTTGAATTTGCTCAGGGTGTGCAAATGTTTTTTTAACAAAAGGCGGCAGTTAAAAAAAAAAAAAAACTCCGTCCTGCAATACTGCACTTCAGCACCAGTTCACCAATCAGTTGTAAGTCAGCCCTCTGGTCCACCAATTGGTGTTAGTCAGACCAACACACCACCTCCACAAGCCAGCTATGTTCCTATGAAGCCACACTCACTTCATGTCCACCATCCGTCTGGATAGCGGCATTCAAAATTGTTTCAGGTGTCAAATACCCTAGGAACACCCCTCCTTACTCCTATAAGAATGTCACTTAAACGCTACCTTTTATAGACACACAGTGTGGGCGGACAGAGATGTATTAGATTTGGTTTTATGACATGATGGGACACCTCTAGCATTCTTTTGTGTATTCTTCTAAGTAAAAAAAAAAATCTTCTAAAATGTCTGTCTATGACTGTGATTCATTCAAAAGTCATTTCCATTTCCTTATTTGGCCAGTGCTCGAATAACAAGATTTCTGGTACTGAACTGTTTTTAAGAGTATTTTTCAAAAGAAATAAAAAAAAAATTAAAAAAACCCAGCCCTGCCGTGTTTTTGGACGCCTCACTGAGGATTTCTGCGATTTGTTCTCAGATTCCAAACTGAATCAGAGCCAGAAGCTAATTAGAAGGGAGGAGAAATTATAGAACAGGTGGTGATGTCAAATATTCCTAAAGGAGAGGGGGTGGTGAATTATCCACTATGTGCCATATTAGAACCCCAAACAATCCTTTTCTTCTATCTGAGCGCTGAGTAGGCGGAAAAAAGTTAAAATGTTGTTATCTCTAAGAAAGCAAATCTCACTTCAATGTAAGCCTATTACTTCAGGGCCAATCCTACAAGTACTTGATGGGGTGAGGAAAAGCATTTTACAGGCGGGGCTAAACTAGGTTCAGTTTATTATTCCCTCTGCCACTGTTGGCCATGTTGCTTCTAGTAATAGAAGATAGAGGCGTTCTCATAAAGTGCAAAACTTAGACATTTATTCAATTATGCTGAAATACACAACGTTTCAGGTTAGTCCCCTTCCTCAGGTGAGATTACCTCTACCTTCTAATTTCTTCTATTATATTTCCTGTTTGGTCCAGGTTGGTGAGGTGCGATTACGCCCGCGATTTCCGATGCGAGCGATTGCGTGGCCATTTGCATTTTTGTAACGTGTTGCTCACCATTTTTGGTGCGTTAACGCATGCGTTTCCATAACGCAAAACGGTAAAAACGCATGCGCAAACGCAAAGAGCACAAGAATCGTGCACACAACCGCATGCGATAAGCTGAGATTTTTTGCGGGATTCCTGTGCGTTGCAGTGTGGCCTCAGCCTTTGCTTCTAGAAGTGTCCTTCTTTACAAGGGGACTGGGCAACAGACACCCACAGGAAACTGGTTATGGTTGCAATGCAACTTATCCAGTTTTTTGTTGTTTTTACAATTTAAAATAAGATCTTACTATAGCTTGAAAATGGATTACTAGTAGTTTCAATGCAACTCCATGGTGTAACTGGTCAGATAAGACTGACGCCTTTTGTCCCTATTCAGTATGTATGTGTGTATCCAGCTTTAGTTAGATAAGAGAATGTACAACTTTTGAAAATGTTGATCATGGTGGAGTCGAACCAGGGCTTTAGTTTCCTTTATATAGACTAATCAAACAGTGACAGAAAGCACTTTGACGTAGGGTTCCTATTTACGTTGATCTTTTACTTTCTAATATTTTTTGAAAATGTACACTTATTATATTGCTTTATCAATGACACCTTATCTTATTCCTCTGGCTGTTGTACAAATCTCCAATTATTTGATCTAACTGCAGTAAAATGATGGCTTCATAAATACAGCTGGCTTTAAAAAGAGAACAGTGCAAGAAAAGAGAAAGCATGATTCTGTTCGGCTGGAATAGTCTACATGTCAGGTCTGTCTAAGAAGGGAGACTATAACCATAGTGAGAATTAAAATTGCTGCCACTGCTTGATACTGTTCTAGTAAAAATCTCTGTTGAACAGTCTTATAGAAACTAGTAAGAGAAATATTGAAATCATCATACACATCAATAAAGTAAGGACAGTAAGCAATTTTCTTTTTGTATGGAGTTTAAGATTCCCCCTTGACATGTAATGTATCTTTCTCTGTGTGTAAAGGGGAAGTTCAGTGCAATACATGTACTTTTCAGAAAAAAGAGCAGTAGTTTTTCATCCCAATGACCATAATCGCAATTCAGCATTTTGTCTGTGTATAAATAAATGCAATCGAAATACTTACTTCCTGTTTGGGACCCCTAATAGAGACCGTTACAGTCTTGCCCTTGACAAAAGGCCTGGGTTGATCAGTTGCTCAGTAGAGATTGAGCATCTTGACCATCCAACAGCAATCAGTAGAAAGTACTGTTAGGAACATTCCAATGGGTGGTCCTCTGGGAAGAAGAAGGACTGTTGGAACCTGAAATGGCAGCTCATGAATGTCAAAAGCAGGGAATAGCAAAGGTATGAAATCAACTGATTTTTCAAAATGGGGAGAGAATATGTAGAATAACTAAGTATGATTACACAAACTAACAATTTAACAAATATTGATAATTTCCACTGAACTGTCTCTTAATCAGAGATCCGTTCAAAATGTCTCTTACAGGGGAGGACTGGGACCTTTTGGCCTGGGGGGCAAATATGGCCAAGTGGCCCTTTCACGTAGGTCACCAACATTTTGACCACACCCCACTTTGTTAAGGTCACCCACTTTGATTAGGTTACATCCATTTTTTAGACCACTATTCCCATCAAGTGAATGATGTGTTAAAGGACAATTATAATTATAAAATCTACCCCTTATAAGTACCCGGGTGAGGACCTGAATCACTAAGTTTTCACCCTGGTACACTTTGTAGGTCAAGTTATACTTCCAAATGAAATGGGGCTGACTAAACAATGGCAATGAGCCGGAGGTCTGACAACACTGGCTAATGACAGGAGGGCTGACAACACTGGCTGATGAAGTGGAGGGCTGATGATACGGGCTTATTAACTGGAAGGTGACTTACAGGCTAATGATCCGAAGGACTGAAAACACTGTCTAATGATTTGTAGGGTGACAACACTGGCTAATGATCTGAAGGACTGACAACACTGTCTAATGATTAAAGGGCTGACAACACTGGCTAATGAACGGAGGGCTGACAACATGCTAATGAACTGGAGGGCTGACAATACTGCTAATGACCTGGAGGGCTGATATACTGGCTTCTGATCTGCAGGGTTGACAACACTGGCTAATGATTCAGGGTGAAAACACGGCTAAGAGCTGGAGGGCTGGCAATACTGACTAATGAACTGGAGGGCTTTGATAATGGCTAATGAATTGGAAGCCAGACTTTCACTGGCTAATGATCTCAAGGGCTGACATCACTGGATTATAAGCTGGAGGGCTGAATACTAGCTAAGAGATTTGGGGACGACTTACACTGCTAATAAATTGGAGGACGATTAATGCTGCTAATGAACTGGAGGGCTGACTGGTAAACAATCTGAACTATGAGGAGGGGTTTCCTGTTCCTTGCCCATGTTAGAGCTAGAGGTGTGTTCTCTGCCTTTCAAGCACGTAACTTACTAATAGCTTCGTGGGCAGCCCAAATCTTTATTGGAGATCAGCCCGGGGGGCATTTGCCCCTTAGCTACTGGGCAGTCCTCCCCATGCTCTTATTTAGAAGGCTGCCCTTACACAAACCCAGTGTAAATTGTATAGGATCACTCTCCAAGGTGTTACACCAAACTCTAATTAACCTACAGGTGAACTCCCAGTAGTATGCTACAAAGTATCTAACAGGCTATAGTACAATTAGCTTATAAACAAAAAAAAATCCATATTAGATTGTATATTTAGTATGACACTACTGGTATCTGGCATGATTTAGATATTTTTGAATAAAAACAATGCTGTCAAAATATAAAACTAGAATCGTTGGAGATGGACGAACGTACGACGTTTGGTTCGTTTCTGAACTACAGAACGCCAGTAAAAGTTTGGTAATTTGGAAATTAACCCATTATAGTCTATGGGAGACTAATAGTTAAAATAAAAATGGTAACTTACTGCAAAACTGGGGCACCTGGGAACAGTCTGGGGAACTCGCACCTGTCACTAAAACTTGTTTAAACACTTCCTTCCCACGATCGGGAACTGTAAAGTTCGGCCCGAACTGGGTTAGGGTTCGGGTTTGAGCTATCCCTATAAATCATATGAAAACATATTGCTGTTTTTTAGTAAGTAATTATGGACCTTATGCCATAAAGGTTTCAACAGTTTGCCAGCGCTATTAATCAGCAGCCACCAATCAGATGGTATTGAACTGCAGTAACCCAGCAGAAAGCAACATCTGATTGGTTTTTGCAAGATGATACCTTGAGAATATTGTTCCCATTCTGGCAGATGAAGTTGGATATTGACTCATGCAGTTAATCAAGGCTGTGACTGCTCTTTCCCCTGGTCTCTTTTTGCACATGCTTAAGTTATGCTTAGGAAAAAACAGGGCAATACTTTTAATTAAATATCTGGTTAGAATTATGTAATAAAGTGCTAAAAATAGCAGTTGGAGTTAGGTGGCAAATAAATGAACAGTGATCAGTTTTTTGTTTTAAGGTTGGACTTGTCCTTTAAATTACTTTTAAATTCAATAGGGCATTTAATATGGTGAAAAAACAATGATATGAACTTTTCTCCACAGAGAAAAGAATTCTTCTATTTTTAAACATCATTTTGGCAGCATTTCAAAAAAATGTTACCATGTTGGAAACTTTATTTATAAACATGTGGTAAAAAGGTAGCAACATTCAGAAATATTTTGGGGTTACTTTATGGGTTGGTAAAGCAAAGCTTAAGTATGTAAACACGTACTTAAATGTTTATGACGCATTTTATGCATAAATTTTATTTAATTCTTGTTTTATTATTCTTCCAATATCAACATTATTTCCAAGTAGATAAATTCTAGTATAAAGAATGTTTTTTCATGCCCTGTTATTTCCTATTTCATCTACCCCATTGTCTTTTAACCCTTTCTTGCCATATTTGAAATAATGCCCATGTGGCAAATTTTAGCCTACAGTAGTTCTCTCAAATCATTTATTAGTAATTTGTACAGGGGCACTTCTAGTGTTTTTGCTGCCTGAGCCAAACTTTTGAATGCGCCTTTGATCATTTCCGGGGACACATTTTCTATCTATACAGTATCTCTGTGATGTCTCTATCTGTATCTGTCCATCTATATCTATCCATCCACTCTCTGTATTTATCCATCTATCTCTGTATCAGTCTTTCTCTCTATCTATCATCTATCTATCTATATATCTATCTATCTATCCAATCCCTGTCTGTATCTCTCTATCTCTTTCTATCTATGTATCTATCTATCAATCTCTCTATTTATCTAACTCTGTCTGTATATCTCATCTCGTATCTATCTATCTAATCTCGTTGTATATTGTATCTATCTATCTCTGTATCATCTATATCTCTGTATCTATCTATCTTTACACATCTATTATCTCTGCATCTATCTATCTTTCTATTAGCTATCTATTATCTATCTATGCTATCTATCTCTATATCTATCTATCTATCATCTATCTATCATCTATCATCTATCTGTCTGCCTATCTATTATATCTATCTATCGCTATCTATATGTCTATCTATTATTTATCCATTATCTATCATCTCTATATCTATCTATAAGTCTATCTATTATCTATCTATCATCTATCATCATCATCTATCATCTATCTATCTATTCTGTCTGCCTATCTATATTTACTTATCTATCGCTATCTATATGTCTATCTATTATCTATCCATTATCTATCTATCTCATATCTATCTATAAGTCTATCATTATTATCTATGTCTATCGATTATCATCTATCTATCTAGCTATCATCTATCTATCTATTATCTATCTATCTCTATGTCTATCTATCTCTATATCTATCTATTATCTATCTCTTATATCTATCTATATTCATCTATCTATCTATCTATCTATTATCTATCTTATCTATCTATCTATCTATCTATCATCTATCTATCTATCTATATCTATCTATCTATTGTCTGTCTATCTATCATCTATCTATCATCATCTATTTTATCTATCTATCTTCTATCTATCATCTATCTATCTATTTCTTGCTTGCTATCTGTCTGTCTGTCTATCTATTCTATATCTATCATTTATCTATCTATCTATCTTCTATATACTATCTTTTGTCTGCGTCTGTCTTGCTGTCTGTCTGTCTATCATCTATCTATCTTTTTGCTTGCTGTCTGTCTATCTATCTATCTTTCTTGCTTGCTATGTCTGTCTGTCTGTCTATATATCTATCTCTATATCTATTATCTATCTATCTATCTATCTATCTATATCTATCTATCTGTCTGTCTGTCTGTCGTCTGTCTGTCTGTCTGGCTTGCTGTCTGTCTGTCTATCTATCTATCATCTATCTATCTATCTTTCTTGCTTGTTGTCTGTCTATCTATCTATCTGCTTGCTTGCTGTATCTATCTATCTATCTATCTATCTAACTTTCTTGCTTGCTGTGTTCTGTCTATCTTACCTATCTATATCTATCTATCTATACTATCATCTATTATCTATCTTGCTTGCTGTCTGTCTATCTATACCTATCTATATCTATCTATCTATCTATCTATCTATCTATCTATCTATCTATCTATCTTTCTTGCTTGCTGTCTGTCTGTCTGTCTATCTATACCTATATATCTATCTATCTATCTATCTAGCTTGCTTGCTTGCTGTCTGTCTGTCTGTCTCTGTCTATCTATCTTTCTTGCTTGCTGTTGTGTCTATCTATACCTATCTATATCTATCCAATCTATCTATCTATCTAGCTGCTGTCTATCATCTATCTATACTATACTATCTATCTATCTATCTATCTTTCTTGCTTGCTGTCTGTCTATCTATCTATCTATCTATCTATCTATCTATCTATCTATCTTTCTTGCTTGCTGTCTGTCTATCTATACCTATCTATATCTATCTATCTATCTATCTATCTATCT
>JAACNH010004474.1:0-23995 GCA_019447015.1 Hymenochirus boettgeri | reverse complement strand
TAAACGAGCATCGAAGAGTAAAATGTCCATGGTATCTAGGCGCGAACATAAGCATCGAATATGTGAATAAAGTGTCCATTAAAACCTATACGCGACCATCGAATCCGCGAGTAATACTGTAATTCACTGGGTGGCAAGCATTGAAAAAATAACCAATTCACATGGATTAGGTCCTTCACCAACCTATATGAGAGTGCCAAACCCTGCCAAGGCCTTCCCCCAGACGTCTCACAGATGATGAAAGAAGAAAGACGAGGCAGCAACATCGGCCTGCCCTGCATTGGCAAAACTTCAAGCAGAGGAGGTGTAGCTGGCTTGTGAAGAAAGAATCGGTCAAGACATAGCAACATCATTTGGCTTCGTTGAAACCGCTAGCGCGGATGTGCCCCTAGCAGCTGCAGGGCTTGCCCAGTTCATTCCAAGGTCATGGTATATCTGTAATATTCATTCATCCAGGTCCTGGTCTATCTGTAATATTCATATCCAGGTCATGGTATATCGTAATATTTTCTCCATTCAGGTGATGGTATGTCTGTAATATTCATCCATCAGGCACATGTTGGGTTTTTTTATATCTGTATATTATCATCCAGGTCATGGCTATATCTGTAAATCCATCCATCAGGTCATGGTATATCTGTAATATTATCATCAGGTCATGGTATATCTGTAATATTCATTACCAGGGAATGGTTATATGTAATATTCATTTATCCAGTCAGGTTACTGTTAATATTCATTCATCCAGGTCATGGTCGTTATCTGTAATATTCATTCTCCAGTCATGGTTATCGGTAATATTCATTCATACAGGTTCATGGGGTTTTATTATCTGTAATTTCAGTCAGCCCAGGTCATGGTATATCTGTAATATCATTAATCAGGTCATGGTATATCTGTAATATTCAGCCATTCCAGGTCATGGTATATATAATAATATCATCATCCAGTCATGTATGATATCTGTAATATTTCATTCATCCAGGTAATGGTTATATCTGTATAATATTCATTCATCCAGGTTATGGTTAATCGTAACTTCATCCGCCAGGTATGGTATATGGCTGTAATATATATTCATCCAGGTCATGGTATATCTGTATATCATTCCATCAGGTCCATGGTATAATCTGTAATATATATTATCCAGGTCATGGATTATCTGAATATTCATTCATCCAGGTCATGGAAATTTTTATCTATAATATTAATTATCCAGGTCACCGGTATATCTGTAAAGTCATGCCATCCAGGGAATGGTACTTCGTATATTATCCATCCAGGTCATGGTATCTCTGTAAGATTCATCCATCCAGGTCATGTATAATCTGTAATATTCATTCATCCAGGTCATGGTATATCTGTAATATTATCAATCAAGGTCATGGTATATCTGTAGATTCATTTATAATAAGTCATGGTATATCTGTAATATTCATCATCCAGGGTCATGGTATATCTTTAATATTCATTCATCCAGGTGCATGGTATATCTGTAATATTCATTCATCAAGTCATGGATTATCTGTAATATTCATCCATCAAGGTCATGGTATTCTGTATATTATCCATCCCGGTCATGGTTATATCGTATATACTTCATCAAGGTCATGGTTATATCTGTAATATTTATTCATCCAGGTCATGGTATATTCTGTTAATATCATCCATCCAGGTCATGTATATCTGTTATATTTATTCATCCAAGGTTCATGGTATATCGGTAAATATCATTCTCCAGGTCATGGTATATCTGTAATATTCATCATCAGGCATGGTCTATCTGAATATCATTCATCCAGGTCATGGTATATCTGAATATTCCAATCATCCAGGTCATGTTATATCTGCAATATTCTCAATCCAGGTCATGGTCTATCTGAGATTTCTTAACCAGGTTCATGGTATATCTGTAATATCATTCATCCAGGGACCGGTCATGGTTATATCTGTAATATTCATTCATTCAGGTCATGGTATATCTGTAATATTAGTTCATCCAGGTCATGGTATAGCTGGAATATTTTCATTATCAGGTTCATGGTATATCTGTAATTATTTCATTCATCCAGGTCCTGGTATATCGTAATATTCATTCTCCGGTCTGGTTATACTGATATTATCCATCCAGTCATGGTATATCTGTAATATTCTCATCCAGGTCACGGTTATATCTGTAATATCCAGGCATAAGGTCATGGTTTAATAAATCGTAAATCCTTCATCAGGGCATGGTATATCTGTAATATTCGTGCATCCAGTCATGGTAGATCGATATGCGTTATCAGGTCATGGTATAGCTGCAATATTCATCACCAGGTCATGGTATATCTGTAATATTCATCCATCCCGGTCATGTATATCTGATAATAGCGTTCATCCGGTTCATGGTAGGTAAATCTGTGTAATACTCGTTCATCCAGTTGCATGGTTATCTGTAAATTCGTCATCCAGGTATTGGTATTAATCTGTAATATTCATACATCCAGGTCAGGGGATATCTGTAATATTCATTACAATTCCAGGTCATGGCTATACTCATGTAATATTAGTCCATCCAGGGTCAGGTATTCTGTAATATTCATCCATCCAGGTATGGTAATCTGTAATATTTCATTTCCAGGTTCATTATATCTGTAAATACATTCATCCAGGTCATGGTGGTATATCTGTATTATTCATCATCCAGGTTCATTGGTATATCGTAATATTCATCCATCCAGGTCATGGTATTCTGTAATATTCATTCATCCAGGTCATGGTATATCTTGTATATTCATCCATCAAGGTCATGGTATATCGTAATATTCATTCATCCAGGACGGTATATCTGTTAATATCATTCTCCAGGTCATGGTAAATCTGTTAATTACTCATTCATCCAGATCATGGTATATCTGTAATATTCATTTATTCCAGGTCATGGGGGTTTATCTGTAATATACATCCATCCAGGGTCATGGTATATCTTGTAATATTCATTCATCCAGGTCATGGTATATCTGTAATATTCCATTCATCCGGACCAGGTCAATGTGATCTCTGTAATATTCATTATTCCAGTCATGGTATATCTGTTAATATGTCAATCCACCAGGTCATGGTTAATTGTAATATTCATTTCTCCAGGTCATGTATATCTGTATTATTCATTCCATCCAGGTCATTGGTATATCTGTAATATCATTCAGCCAGGTCACGGTATATCTGTAATATCCATTCCTCAACGGTCATGGTAAATCTGTAATACTCATTCATCCAGATCATGGTATCTATATGTATATTAATTATCCAGTATGGTAATCTGTTAATATACAATCCATCCAGGTCATTGGTATATCTGTAAGGATTCATTCATCCAGGTCATGGTAATTATATCTGTCATATTATTCAGCAGGACCAGCGGTTCATGGTACTATCTGTTAATCATTCATCCAGGGTCAGGTATATCTGTAATAGCATCCATACAGGTCATGGTATATCTGTAAATATTCATCCATCCAGGTCATGGTATATCTGTAATATTATTAATCCAGGTTCATGGTATACTGTAATATTCATCCATCCAGGCATGTATATATGTAATTTAATCATCAGGTCATGTATATCTGTAATATCGTTTCATTCCGGTCATGGTATATCTGTAATATTCATCATCCAGGTCTGGTATATCTGTAATATTCATTCATCCAGGTCCATTTGGTAATATCTGTAATATTATTCATCCAGGTCATGGTTATATCGGGAATATTCATTCATCAAGGGCATGGTATATCTGTATTATTCACCCATCCAGGTCATGGTAATCTGTAATATTCATCATCCAGGTCACGGTAGATCTGTAATATCAGTCATCCAGGTCATGGTATATCTGTTAAGATTCAGTCACCAGGTCATGATATATATGTAATAATTCACCCATCCAGGGTCATGGATATCTGTTAATATTCAGTCATCCAGGTCCCGGTATATCTGTAATATTCATTCATCCAGGTCATGGTTATCTGTAATATCATCCATACGGTCATCTCAATGGTATATCTTTAATATCATCCATCCAGGATCATGGTAGATCTGTTAATTATTCGTTTCATCCAGGTCATGGATATCTGTAATAGTCATTATCCAAGGTTCATGGTATATCTGTAATATTCATTCATCCAGGTCATGTTTATATCTGTAATAACATTAATCCAGGTCTGTATATCTGTAATATTCATTCATCCAGGTAATGGTATATATCTGTATTATTTCACCCATACCAGGTAGGGATATCTGCATATTCATTCATCCAGGTCACGGTATATCTGTAATATTATTAATCCAGGTCAGGATATCTGTAATATCAGTCATCCAGGGTCAATGGTATACCTGTAATATCATCCATCCAGGTATGGCATATCTGTATATTCATCATCCAGGTCATTGGTAATCTGTAATATTACACACATCCAGGTCACGGTATATCTGTAATATTCTCCATCCAGGTCATGGTATAGTCGTTGAATATCATTCATCCATGTCATGGTGATATAGTAATACTCATTCATCAAGGTCATCGAGTACGAATATCTGTAAATCATCATCCAGGTCATGGTAATCCTCGCACTATAATATTCTTAATCCAGGTCAGGTCATATCTGTAATTATTCCCATTCAGGTCCAGGTCACGGTATATCACTGTAATATTCACCTCCAGGTCATCCTCGGTTATATCTGTAATATTCATGCCACCAGGTCATGGTTATAGTTACTGTCTCATCAGTATAAGGGTATCAGGTCAAACTGGACTAAAGTTTAGTTCTTGAAGACATTTACGCTAGTCTATTAATGAAAGATCCAGGACTAAACTTCAAGTCTAGTGTGATCTTTGAATACCTTAAGACATGAATACGTGGTTTTAGTTTTTTGAACTTTATCCAATGTAAATAAAATGCCCTTTCACATTTTTAAAGCATTTTTAACACTTTGGTGCAGGTCTCTTGGCCCAATTTATGTTCCAGCCAAATAGTACCCAAGGTACCATCTTCCCCCATCTTCACTCCCATGGGCATCGCTATTGTGATTGATTTATTATGGGCAAGACTGTCGCTTGCGCACCCACTGAATCTTAGGAGGGAGCCTTGTTTTGTGTGATAAAACAGCAGAGAAGAAACACGTTGTCGACTTTAACTGCTCAATTTTATTGACAGGCCAGGCTGCTGCCTCAGGTTTGCCACCATGGTTTAATAGCAGACAGGGACAATTGTATTCAGATCTTCCTAAAATTTATTTTATAAAGAGTCAAGTAGTATCTTTGCCAGTGTTTAATGTCGTTGTACCTGAAGTCTGATACATTCATTTTGCAGATGCGAAAAACATCAAAGTTCATTTTAATTTTCAGTCACTGCATTGTACAGGTTATGAAGAGGAGAAGTAAATATGGAAACAAAAGTTATTATTATTTAAACATTAACTGTATATACATGGAGTATCCAATGTTTTCAATACATGTAATGGTCTGTAATAATGTGATCTAATGCGGTTTTGGTTTCCACCTGTTGGTGGCACTTTCCCGTTGTTGCCTTTTGAGTTTTGTTGTGTTCCTGAATTCCATTTACACCACACAGTTGGCCCTCTCAGCTACCGGTTCATCCATCAATTAATCCACCTGCAAAGTGTTACCTATTTAAGGACCCACTGCTTTGCTTCAGGGCCCAGAATCGTCAGTTGTTACTTGTAGTCCTGTTCCTGCGTGTTAGGACTGTTAATGTTTGTAGTCCTGTTCATAGTCTGTTCTATAGTCCTGTCCTGTTCTCTGGGTTCAGAGTCTTGTTTATAGTCCTGTTCTGTCATTAGTCCATGTTTATAGTCCTTGTTCCCTGTCGAAGTCTTGTTGGATAGTCCTTGCTATAGTCCTGTTCCTGTTCGAAGTCCTGTTATAGTCCTGTTTCGTAGTCCTCTTATAGCCCTGTTCCTGTCGAAGTCCTGTTTATAGTCCTGTTCCTGTTTGGAGTCCTGTTGATATGTCCATTTGTCCCTGTTCGTAGGTTAGTCTTGTTTATAGCCCTGTTCTGTCGAAGTCATGTTTATAGTCCTGTTCCTGTTTTAGTCCTGTTTCTAGTCATGTTCATGTTCGTTTTTAGTCATGTTTATAGTCCTGCGTTATAGTAATGTTCCTGTTATAAGTCATGTTTATAGCCATGTTTATAGTCCTGCTCCTGTCGTTAGTCCTGTTTATAGTCCTGTTTTTTTTTTTCTGTGTAGTCCTGTTTATAGTCCTGTTCCTGGTGTAGTCTTGTTTATAGTCCTGCTCTGTTCGTAGTCCTGTTTATAGTCCTGTTCCTGTTCGTCTAGTCCTGTTTATAGTCCTGTCCTATTTGTAGTCTGTGTCATGTTCGTAGTATTCTCTGTTTATAGTCCTGTCTTATAGCTGTTCATGTTGCGTAGTCTTGTTTAAGTCCTGTTATAGTCCTGCTCCGTTCATTCCGTTTATCGTCTGTTCTTGTTCCAAGTCTTGTTATATCAGCTTAGTCCTGTTCCTGTTCGAAGTCCTGTTTATACCCTGTTCCTGTTCGAAGTCCTGTTTATAGTCCTGTTTCATGTTTGTTAGTTACTGTTATAGGTCCTGTTCTGTTGTAGTCTTTTGTTTATTAGCCTGTTCCTGTTCGAAGTCCGTTTATAGTCCTGTTCCTGTTTGTAGTCCTGTTTATAGTCCTGTTCATGTTGTTAGTCCTGCTTATAGTCATGTTCCTGTTCGTAGTCATGTTATAGTCCTTGTTTTTATAGTCCTGCTCTGTTGTCTAGTCTGGTTATAGTCTGTCTGTTCGTAGTTCTGTTTATAGTCCCTGTTCCTGTTTGTAGTCCTGGTTATAGTCCGTTCCTGTTCGAAGTCTGTTTATAGCCCTGCTCCTGTTCGTAGTCTGTTTATAGTCCTTCCTGTTCGTATAGTCTGTCATGTCCTGGTCCTGTTTGTAGTCTGTTCATTTGTAGTCCTTTTTCGTAAGTCCGTTTAGGTAGTCTTATAGTTAGTCTTGTTTAAAGTCCTGTTTATAGTCCCCTGCTTTTTTTTTTTTTCCTGTTATAGTCCTGTGTATAGTCCTGTTCCTGATGCGTAGTCTTCTGTTTATAGTCCTGTTCCTATTTGTAGTCCTGTGTTATAGAGCCTGTTCATTGTTATAGCTGTCTGTTTATAGTCTGTTATAGTCTGCTCCTGTTTATAGTCCTGTTCTTTAGTAGTCATGTGTAGTTCTGTTTATTCGTTCCCTTGTGTTTTTTTTTTTCTAGTCCTGTGTCACGTATTGGTTGTAGTCATGTTTATAGTTCCTGTTCATGTTGTTAGTCTTGTTTATAGTCATTTTTATAGTCTGTTTTATAGTCCTGTTCCTGTTCTAGTTGTTTTATCCGTTCCTGTTTATAGTCCTGCTCCTGTTCGAGTAGGTCCTGTTTATAGTCCTGTTTCTGTTCGTAGTCCTGTTTATAGCCTGTTCCTGTTGGTTAGCCGTTTATAGTCCTCGTTCATGTTCGTAGTCTTGTTTATAGTCCTGCTCCTGTTCGTAGTCCTGTTTATAGTCTGTCCTTTGTAGTCCTGTATTAATCCGTGTTCTATTGTAGTCCGGTTTCATGTTCTGTTAGTCTGTATAGTCCTGTTCATGTTCGTAGTCCTGTTTTTTTAAAGTCTGGTTATGTCCTGCCTGTTCATAGTCCGTTTTATCTGTTCTTTCCTGTCGTAGTCCGTTTATAGTCACTGTTCTATTGTAGTCCTGTTTATAGTCCTGTTCAAGCTCTCGTCAGTCTTGTTTATAGTCCATGTTTATAGTCCTGCTCTGTTTTATAGCTGTTCCTGTTCGTAGTCCTGTTTATAGTCCTGTTCCTATTCGTAGTCTGTTTTAGTCCTGTCTATTGTGTCCTGTTATAGTGGTTCATGTACGTAGTCCTTGTTTATTTATAGTCCTGTTTATAGTCCTGTTTATAGTTCCTGTTTATACCTGTTCGTAGTCTGGTTATAGTCCTGTTCCTTTTCGTAGTTCCTGTTTTTTTGTTGGGTTTGTTTTTTCTTGTTTTTTAACCTGTTCATAGTCTGGTTTTGCCTGTTCCGTTTCATAGACCAGGTTTTTATAGTCCTGTTCCTCTTCTTAGCTTGCTTATAGTCCTGTTCCTGTTTATAGTTTGTTCCTCTTCATAGTTCTGTTAGTCCTGTTCCTTCGTTAGTCCTGTTCATTTAGTCCTGTTTATAGTCCTGTTTCCTGATGGTAGTACTGTTTATACTACTGTACTGTTCATGATCCTTTTAATAGTCCTGTTCCTGTTTATAGTCCTTTCCGTTTTGTAGTCATGGTCTATAGTTCGGCCTCCTGTTTGTAGTCCTGGTTATGTCAGGTGCTTTCGTAGTCCTGGTTCATAATCCTGTTTATAGTTCATTCCTGTTTGTAGTCCTGATTAAGTCCTGTCTTTAGTAGTCCTGTTCATAATCTATGTTGTTGGTTCTGTTGTGTTTGTAGTCCTGTTTATAAGTCTGTTCCTGTTTGTAGTCCTGTTTATAGGTCCTTGTTCCTGTTTGTAGTCCTGTTTATAGTCCTGTTGTCCGTACTTGTCCTTTTCCTGTTCCTGTTCGTTAGTCTAGTGTCTTGTTTATAGTCCTGTTAAAGTCCTGATCTGTCGTAGTCCTGTTATAGTCCTGTTCTGTTCGTAGTCCTGTTTATAGTCCTGTTCCTGTTTGTAGTCCTGTTTATAGTCCCTGTTCCTAGGTCATAGTCCTGTTCCGGTCATAGTCCGGTTCCTGTTTATAGTCCTGTTCCTGTTTATAGTCTGTTCTGGTGTTAGTCCTGTCCTGTTCTAGTCCTGTTCCTGTTTTAGTTCCTGTCCTGTTGTCCTGTTCGTCTAGTCTTTCCTGTTCGTAGTCTTGTTCCTGTTTCGTAGTCCTGTTCCTGTTGTCGTCCTGTTCCTGTTCATAGTCCTGTTATAGTCCTGTCATAGTCATGTTGGTAGTCCTGTTCCTTGCTTCCCGACATCTGCTTCAGCCTGTCCCATTTATCCATCTCCTAGCCCTTCCACTTCTGTTTTCTTAGTTTATCTTGTTCCTTCTTCTTGTCTTCTGCCTTTCTTATCCTGGTGCCTTATCATCTGGATATACATATCTGTTTCATCGTTATTTATATATAGCTAGTCAGTTAGTTAGGGTTCTGTTGTAGGGGTGTTCACTGTGATATTGTTTTGTTTGTTTGGGTTTTTTTTCAATAACTGGTTGTACTACATTGGTGTTGGCTGCAACTTTCAACTTTCCCTCCTTCCAACTGGAGCCCAACAAATCTACAGTTTTTTATATTCATTCATTAGTACAATAAGATCCGTTTGGGGCTCCTGAGAAAATAGTAGATTAAACCTCTCAAAGTTTTACTTTTTTTTTTTTTTTTTTTTTGCTTTGTTTCCACACTGTAATTCTGTCATTAATTGGCAGTTCCTGGAACCCGAAGACACATTAGTAGGTGATACAATCAAAGTTAATTTATGACACAATCAAGTTAATCGTCGCTCCAAGTTGCAGTAATGTTGTAAATGTGGGCAGCTTTTATATTGGAGCAGGTAAGAAGGAGGATCAGGTGCAAAGGTTTTGCACCCCCCAATGTAATGACATTAAGGGGTCGATGCTATATTGGCTGTTTTTTTTTTGCTAAAAATGGTTAAAAATCCAATGTAATGTTTAGAAAGTTCGTCCATTTTCGAACTTCAGTTAAAGTTCGAAAGTTTGTATTCGGACCCATTAAAGTCATGGGGAGTGATAGTTTGAAAAGTCTGGATGATTTACAGCTAAAACTAACAATGGTAACTTACTGTAAATGGATGTGGCACCTGGGAAATGGTCTGGGGAACATGTCACTATCACCAAAACTTGTTAAAACACTTCTTAAACAGAGCGGGCAATTGTCGGGTTTTGCGAAGCTACATTCGAGGGGTGTGGCCAATTCGGGCTACCGAATGCTACTTCAGGGTTAGCGGAAATAGAACCATAAATTGCAGATTACCGAACAATACTAAGGTTAGTGAAAACAATCCATAATTCGAGGAACCGAAAAAGAAAATACTTTCGAGGGTTAGCGAAAATAGAAGGCTACATTTGAAAGTTAGCGAACGATACATTCTAGGGTTAGCGATACGATCCATACATTCGAGGATTACCGAAAAAGAACATACTTTTGAGGGTTAGCGAAAATCGAAGGCTACATTTGAAAATAGCGAACGATACATTCTAGGGTTAGCGAAAACGATCCATACATTCGAGGATTACCGAAAAAAAGAACATACTTTCGAGGGTTAGCGAACGATACCTTCTAAGTGAACGGCCCGTAAATTCGATAATTATTGAAAATACAGCACACGTCCGGAAAAAAACGAACTAGTTCGAATAGTTCTCATAAAGTTCGGCTTGAACTCGGGTTTCGAGTTCGGTTTTGTGTCCATCTCTAGTTAAGATTAGGCTAATCGTAATGCCATACTGTGGAGTACGGGGCCCACGTAGTACTAAAAAAAGTTAGTCTTACCGACCAGGACCCATGCTGCAATAAGTCAACCGAGAGACTTTAAGCATGTGTGGGATCCCAGTCATGTAAGACGTAACTTTTTTAGTACTCATAGGCTCCGAAAGTTTATTTGCATCGAGTGGAGAAGAATGTTTGGAACAAAATAAAATTTTCTGCAATCATGAGTTTTGCACTCATTTCTGTTTCCCCCCCTTGATTGCTTGCCCCATTGTGTTCTTGCAATCTAATACCAAACCCCATAACCTGAACACTACAACAATATTATAAAGGTGTGCTACCTGGTAAGAGTCATGCTACCTGAAGCAAAATGAAATATTGCTAGTCAACAGCCAGTGTTAAGTCCGCCCTCGTTCACCAGGCTAGTGTTAAGTCCGCCCCTCCAGTTCACCAGCCAGTTTTAAGTAAGCCTCCTAATCAGCCCACTACACCCCACCTCCAATCACGCCAAGCCAATTGCCACTGCGCAGTATTGTCCCATTGCCTGCTGTGGCATTCATTATGATGCACCCAAAATAGAATTTCTGAAAATTTGTCAAAACTGATGAGGTTATTGCATGAAAATCAGACCAACTTTTTGAATTTCAAAGTAATATCACTTGTTTAGAAATTATAGTTGTATGTAAACGAATCCTTGCATGGGGTTTATTTTACATAGTTGATATTTTTGAGATATGGCTGCAAGACTATAGGGACGATGAAGTAACACTCTAGCTTGCACAGTTATCTGCAATAAACTTGTATTTAATCATTGAAGTTCACCTTTTTAGTGTTGTTATCAATTGAATGATCCAAAGGGTTGTGTTGTCTGCACCAAGGGCAATAAACTCTAATTAGGACTGTTAGACTGTTAGTGGAAAGAATTTCTGGACACGTAGAGAATCATCTAGACAGTTTATGTTTTTAGATTGCCGAAAAGAACAATAACTCATCTGTGATGGAAGAGAGACAGACAAGTCTCAGGCAATTTTTTCTGCCAATACCAACGTTAACTTGCTGTATAGACCTATTACGTGTCATCAATTAGGCTTTGAGCTCAAATGGTGGGTTTGTGACTGACTCGTTGGAACGGTCAAAATCAATCACAATGAAATAAAGCAATGCATGAAAAACAGAAAGAGAGAAGCCCTTTCTAATATGCACTATGGTGTTGTTTGATGTTCTCAATAAGGGAACATTGTGACTAGAGATGGACCTGAACCTGAACCTGATTCCAAATCGATTTCACAGATCTGCGGATTTGTAACATTTTCCAGATTTTTCTGAACTACATAACTGTTTTCCAATAATTACCAAATGATCGATAGTTTCAATGTTCAATATTTCTAGACATTTGATAGAAAATGTTCAATACTAGAAATTTAGAATTTAAAAAAATTGGCAATTTCTAAATTTCTAGAAATCTATAAAATACATGCGGATACACGGAATGCCCAAAACAGGAGGCGCATGAAATTTCCGGTACTAGACTGCTTTTTTTTAGGTTTTGGGCATCGATACTTGTGTTCCCCAGAATATTCCGAAAATCCGCAAATTTCAATGCAGAAACCATATGGCGAGATACTCCAAATCTTGACCAGTGGGGGAGAAATGTGTAGTCCTACATTAGATGGTATGTTTGGTGCCAACGTCATATAATCTAATTCTGATTTTATTTATTGGATAGTTCTTCAAGGCATATTTCTTAAAATTACAGCCGATTCTAATTAATGAAGTCACATGGACTAATGTTAGTGATTGTGTTTGAGATTCTGTTCTGGTAAGAGATTCTGGACGGTAATAGATTTGAGATTCTGACGGTAAGAGATCTTGGACAGTAAGAGATTTGAGATTCTGGACGGTAAGAGAGTAGACGGTAAGAGATTTGAGATTCTGGACGGGGTAAGAGGGCCCACATAAGCCCAGAAGCTGCTATTTTTAAACAGATGATTGTGCATATGAAGAAACCATATGCGTGATCAGTTGTTTAAAACATTGGACCGAACTTCCGAAACTGAACCGGAAGTTTGGAACAGCTGATCGGAGACCATGGGGAGGGGGTTGGTCAGGATCCAGCCTCCAATCTCACGGGGTGGGGTGGGGGGTGGGCACTGCAGTTACACACTTGGTTCTATGAATTGCAAATAAAATAGGACCACTTTAAGTCTTTGGAAATGCTATGGTCACATGGTCACATCGATAGGTATATGTTTCAGTAATAAATGAATGACTGCAGTTTTCCTAGTCTGTAGATTAAAGCTAGAAGTGTTTTTTAAAGAAACAGAATTTTATATTTTCACTGGAAGGTGAACTTGACATTGGTATTCTAAATGATGGCGAACATCCAACGTGAGCGCGGAGAGAGAGTAGAATGCCAGCATCATTTCCAATTCCCAGTGCGTTTTTGTGCAGGTGCTGAACCTTAATAAAATTGTACACTCCCCGAGATAACTGGCAGTTTTTAAATGTAGGAGGATTAGAACTGAACATGGAGTAACAAAAAAAACATGTCAACTGTATTTTAACATTTCAGATCCTTCCAGACTAACAGATGTTATTATATGCAGGAAAAAAACACTTAACATGTAGATGATTCGGGTTCTGCCTTTGGGTGCTATTTTGAAGACAAATAAAAAAATTAAAAATAAATCAAATGAACAAAATTGTATCACACAAATATATTAAAGATGGGATAGTACGTCCATTATAAAGTACAACTAGTAACTAGAACTCAAACTCGAAAACCGAGTTTAGTCGAGCTTAACAAGTCCTAACGGACTCGAACTTTTCAAACTATTGGACCGGACTTTCTCGGACTTTCTGGACTCGCGGCTGTATTTTCGATAATTATAGAATTATAGAGCGTTCACTATCCCTAGAAGTGTCGTTCGCTAACCCTGGATGTAAGTTCATTTCGTTAACCCTCGAATGTATCGTTCGTTTTTGCTAACCCTAGAATGTATGGTTCGCTAACCCTCGAAAGTATCGTTCGGTGTACCCTCGAATTTCCCATAACCTTCGAATTTAACTTACGCACTTTTTGAATATCACTTTCTTATTGACTTGAATGGGTCCGTTTTCGAACTTTCAAATTTCTTGAGGTTCGGAAGCTCGAAAACAGACCGAACTTTATGAAGTTCGGCTATCTCTACTAGTAAACCAATTTAATATAGTATACATACAAAATAGAAGCCTAGTGCAGACCCAGTTCAATTTGGTTACATGTTTATTCCCTTATGATGTCGCTATGAAAAGCCTGCCATTCTCTCTGGATAAATAAAAGCAATTAGTTCAATAAACTGGCCAAATTATTTTAAGCCAGCCACCCCTTTATGGTTGCTTTTTCAGTTGGGTTCTACTCTATCATACTTGCCTTTATGAGAAGAAAGTCCTTGCTGCACTGTGACTGGCTTCCTTGGGCTAACTCTTCTGATAAGTACTTTACTCATCTGAGCACATGACCTTACCTTGGGTGGAGTACACCATTCCAGAGGCTTGGTCAAACCCCCTTTGTACCACACAAATATAATAAAGATGGGATAGTATACATCCCTTATAAAGTGCAACAGTGATTTCATGTTACTGTCAATCTGCTGTGAATTTGTGATGATTGACAAATACACTTTAAAGATCTAGCTTCCCTACCAGGGGGTGCCCAGCGTTCAACAGCACTACTGACACTATAGGTAAACTATTCTGTTTATCTCCAGACCACCCTAACACTGCCTACTTCCTCTCCCAGCCTACAACAAATGTCCCACAGGCCACACATTGTTAGCACCTATTCTGAAACTCACTTTAGTTAGTTTATTCAGGGTTTCTCAAAGGTGTTCAGGCCACACTAGTGTGACTTCAGAGAGCCAGAGGTGTGCCTCAGAATTTTGCGCTGTAGTATATTTTTCACAAGTATAACATACATTTTTGTTATTTGCACATAAAATATATTTTGTTATAAAATTTTAACACGCTTAATGTAGTGTAATGATACTCTACATTGATTAGAATAAAATATACACTGTAAAGTGCATAAAACATGGATAAAATCCAAATTAAGAACACAAGGGTGCCTCGAGAAGAAATTGCATTGCCAAGTGTGCCATGATCTGAAAAAGTTTCGAACACGCTGGTTTCGTTGACAATTTGCAACAAAGTTTTTTGTGCAGGCTATAGGCCACCTTAAGACAATTCTTTGCATCAAACAAGCATCATGTGCATTGATACCATAATGTTCTTATATCTCAAATAGTAAGAAGTCCTTCTTGAGACCCATTGATATTTATTCAATGTATCTACCTAGTGCACAAGCAAAACACCTTTTTACAATCTATACACACAAATGTACAATTCTGTTTGTTATTGTGATCTACACCTTCCATTTACATCTAATATCCGTTATATTGTATTTTTATCCAGGTTCAAAAAAACCACAGAAAGTACAGAGTGTGCAGGTACAATCAAAGCTAAATTGCAAACATGCCAAGTGTGATAGCACAATGCCGAACAACTCAGAAGATGGAAAGGTCAAAGAGACATCAACATTAAGAAATAATACCCTTCTTCCTCTATGCCTTAATGGGGAAAGTGAACTGAATCAGACATGACAAATAACTGTTCTCTTTGAAGTTATCTTACAATAGTACCAGGAAGAGTGCCCACATTCCGATAAAAACGAAATCATTTTTATTCCAAATACGTTCATGAAAATCATATTATCGGTTATAACGCTACCAGCTATTAAAAAGAGAAAAAACCCTTAAATAACTATTGTATTGGCATGTGTTTCTGTGGGTTTAATTAAAATAGCCGAACAGTCTGGTAATAATTGCCAATGAATAATAAGACTTACAGCATTTCAGGGTTTTTTTCCTTATAAAAGACGCCTTAACTAAATTTGGACAAAGCGCTGTAATCTTTAACCTGCAAGTACAAAATAATTGAATTACAATGAAAGTATTATGGCATGAAAAGAAACTTCATTCAGCAGATGTTTCGATACATGAAGGGCATTAAATAATTAACAAGTGATGCTCTTGTGCATTCTAGAAAATTATTAAATGGCCATATCAGAAACATCTTAAGATTAACCTGCAGGTATAGCGAAGGATTCTAATGGTATGGAAATACACAGAACATTCGGAATATATTAAAAATTGCCAAAAGTGTAGCATTTTTATTTTGCAGAATCTGGATATCCGAGTTAAAGGTCCGTCTTTACATTTATAGATGCAAATTTTACTTAAAATAGTTTGCTTAAAATTTGATTCTTAGAAATATTTTAATATTTCAAAGTAATTCCATTAGTACTCCAAACCTAAATCAATTATCAAACCTATAAATCAATAAGGGCCCCATAAGTGAAAAAAAACACAGGGGCATATTTAACCTGCCAAACAGGTTAAATATGCCCCAATGGCTTATATTGAGCAGGGTCAACCAACCATGAGCAAGATTTTCATCCTACTTTATGGAAGCAGTGCCCTGCTTCATATAGTGTTTGAATTGAATCATTTATCAATTAACTGATGAGTAATCTTAAGATATTTCAGAGTTGTTGAGTGTTTTATTTGTGAGCGGTTCTCACAAAATGTGTTCAAATAAAACCCATGAATGAAGTCAAATAGGAGCATAATATTTTGATACTGAATTTTAATTTTGACAGGAATTTTGAATTTTCACACATCACATTTGAATTTTCAACACACCATTTTTAATTTTTGACATTACAATTCAAATTTAACTATATTGCCTTTCGGATTTCTACAAAGTTCTGTCCTTTGAAATTCTAAAAATTCTGCCAGATCATTACATTTTCAAAACCTGCAGCTCGGTCTGGAATCCAGGTTTGGTTTGAAACCAGAACTACTCTAATTTCAGATATGGGCATTTAATAGGGACAGTTTGGGGGTGCTACTACCACATGGAAACTTGGTCAATCTTCCTGTAACTCTGTTACAATATATAAACAAAAGGGGGGCTGTGGGAGCACTCTGTGGCAAAATTACTTTATACAAATAGTGGAAGTGCTACTGATCTGACCAAAACATTAGAACAAGCAAGAAAAGAGAGATCAAGCTCATTTGGGTCCACAATATCATAATATCTATGCTAGTGCAAAAAAGTAAACATGGGGGTTTTTAGTTACATTTTATGCATTAAAGTGAAAAGCCTTCACTTGTAGCAGAGCTTCTCTGCAGGAAGACAGACCAAGCTTCCATGTTGTAGTAGCACCCCCAACACGTCCCTTAATTGGAGGTCCTGTGCCTTGAACACTAAGCATTGGATGAGAGGCCTCTTCCCTCCTTGTTAAAAGCCAGTAGGCTGGGGAGAAGTGATAGTAGACCTTCCATACTGGAAGG
Organism: Hymenochirus boettgeri; assembly: GCA_019447015.1. NCBI lineage: Eukaryota > Metazoa > Chordata > Amphibia > Anura > Pipidae > Hymenochirus > Hymenochirus boettgeri. The sequence continues at coordinate 7,146 of JAACNH010004474.1, read as the reverse complement.
TTTACTTGTAATGAAATCTAATAAAAATGCAAAAATTGTAACTAAAACCCCATATTTTTACGTTTTGCACTAGACAGATATAATGATATATGGGGCCCAGGAATGTGCATTGATCATCTCTTTCTTGTTTGTTCTAATGTTTTGGTTTAGATCAGTAGCACTTCCACTTTGTAATAAAGTAATTTTGCCACAGGAGTGCTCCTTGTGTATTAATGTATGTCAATATTTATTTATTATTTATCATGTTTTGAATTGACTCCAAAAAAATGTTTTTTCTTTTTAAGCAATGCATATATTGTATTTCAACATAGTTTGTACTTGCAGGTTAAAGAAATAAGCGAATTTGTCCAAATGAGATAATATTCTTAAATACTGTAACACAGTCGAAACTTTTCTTTTGGCTTGATCATCAGTCAATAATTCTTTTTAATTAGCTTGGAAAAACAAGAGCATTTCATTGAAAATGTCAACACATACAGCCAAAGGAGAGGTACATGACATTTCTCTAGAAAACAACAACAAACAATAAAGGTATCGAACAGATGACAATATTGAGCAGACGCTCTGATATGTCAGAAGGCTACTCAATCTGGATAACGTAGCCTCATTATTAAACCCAATTACAGAAGACAAGACACATCACTGGGGAATTTTCTAAGTATTGACATATTTTCTGTAGTGTCTATGTTATTGAAATAACAGTAATTACTTGTAATGAAATCTTATAATAAAAAGTGATATGAGTGTATATACTGTAGAAAGATAATGTGTAATGCATCTATACATTACTAGCCATAGCCTAAAGAACGTAATGAACTTTATACCAACAATTAATTATTAGTAACGTGACCTTACAAACCTGGTTTGGGGTTGGAACTCCCTGTTCTGAGTTTGAAATTCCACCAAAGCTACTGAGGGAATGTTGATGCTGAATTAATGAGGTTATTAATGAGGTTTTGACCATCAAAACCAAGTTTTCAACATCGAAAGTTTATAGCCGAACCAAACTAGTCTATTGCATATCCGCTGGCGAAATAACCCCCTGGGGTTTAAAGATGAACGAAACTCATAGGTTTCCTTCCACCAGTGTTTCAACTTATTTATTATATGATGTATCACCTTGCACTAATCTTGAGCAGATCTTAGGACTCTGTTTAGAACTATACAGCCATAGGTGGAATTGTGAGAAAATGTTCCATCTGGTCTTGTCGCCTATTTCAAAGACTTCTTGAGATTTGATGAACAGTCTATTAAAAAGACATGTGGATGGGAATTGAGTTTGTGATTCGATCAAAGTGATGAATTTATTAAAACTACCGATCCCTGAATGCTAGACTAAGAATTACCGATCTAGTTTCCTAAAATTTTAAGGAGATTTTAAAAACTCCAGTCAGCAACAAATTATGTAACTAAGTGAAACTCTTATTATAACTGATGTTAAATCTGACAGGATTCATTCCTCTAGCAAATCCTTATTAAACATGACTTTGTCTATATATGAATAGGAAAACCATAATCCTAAATTTTAGTTAAATTACCATGATTTTTCTTTCAATGTAAGTTATTATTCCAATACATAGTAGGCTAGTTTATAACAATAGGGGCCTTCTGAGGCTTGAGTGAACCCTTATAATCTGGAATTATGTATGCATGTTTATATGTATTATATGTTTAATTATATAGGACCACTTTGGGACGTATCGCTGCACCATATTTTAATACATGCATGCGAAGACAAATAATATAAGGAATGAAATCAATATGCATTAATAAGTAACAAGTACTTTAATATATATTTGGAATATATGTATTGTGGCTCGTTACCACACTTTCAGTTCCCCAGCCGCTGTCTGGTTGTGCCCAGTATTTGTTAGTGTGCCTATGTTCTATCCAAGTATCCCCACTCTCAGCACAGATACTTTTCTGTCAAAGTCCGGGGGCAACGTTCTTGTCGGACCGCATATCAAGCCTCCTGGCAAATAGGGGTTTGACTATAGGTAATACGAATGGTGAAGATTGGGGTATCTGGGCTGTAGGGATACTCGAGTATTGCTGAAGCATTACAATAAATACCTGAAAGAAACAAAAAGGAATACAATCTTAAATAGCAAATCAGGTCATTTAAACACATAAGGGTAAATGCAATATCTGCATATCTGAAATTAGTGCAAAACCCCCAAAAAACCATGTAATGTCGGGTTAGTGTGGGTTTTGAACTAATATCGGGCTGCCCACGCTATTTCCAACAATTGTAGTAATTGCTTAGTTAAGATTAGTTCAACAAATTTGCGCTAATCTAACTCCATTGCTACTGTGGCATACAGGGCCAAGTTATACTAATACGTTATGTCATACCTGAACGGAATCCTGCGAAGCAATAAGTCTCACGAGAGACTATAAAGCATTGTGGATCCCGGTCAGGTATGACGAATTTTTTAGTACATCAGCCCGATAATGTGAACATTGATTTCTAACGGAGACAAAGACTGCGAGTACCAGTTAGTCAGCATATCAATATCTAAATACTACAAACTCTGAAAATGGAAATGAGAGATTCTGACTAACATAGGCTTTCCGTCTGTAATAATTTATATTAATTTCCTAAATGCTAAAAATAGAGGGGAAATGAGGGTTCACAAAAAAATGATAATCTGCAATCTTTATGTACCAAACAAGGATACAACAGTAAAGATAGAACTTAAGGCACCATTTAATCTATTTGTATAATATTTGGCAAGGGAGCAGTGTAGTCCAGAGCAGTGATTATGACAGTACAGAATCCATAAAATCCTGTGCTGGAACCATAGTTTACAAATGGCAATTTGAAAAGAATTATTGCTTTTAAAACCACTCAACTTGATCTATGAATGTTAACCTTGATTGTTAGGCCAAAAATATGGAATACGAAGGAGTTTTAACTCTAGTTTTACTTTCCTGTGTAACTTGCATATTACTGCCTCAGTCATTGGGTCTTTCTTAAGGTAAAATAAAGTCTAATTTAAATCAAGATTGGATTCTCTATATCTTCCTGCGACATGCAAAGGGTCAGCCCTTTGTTCAGCAGAACATGTTAGGTCAGCTCTCCAAGTTCAGTTGCCACTGTTAGGTAATCTCTCCAGTTCAGCAGCCACTGTGAATCAGCCTTCCAGTTCAGCAGCCACTTTTAGGTCAGCCCTCCAGTTTACCAGATACCATTATGTAAGCCCTCCAGTTCAGCAGCTACTGATAAGTAGAGATGGTCAAACTTCTGAAAATCTGTTCCGCTCAAGGATTCATGATTTTCGAAAAAATCAGAAATTAAAAAAATTGCAAATCCGTAAATCGCCACTAAAGTCAGGGGAAAAAAATGGGAAAATTTCTGCCTAAATAACAGTTTAAATAGCAGTGGTAACTTACTGTTAATGGCTCTAAGACCGGGAAACAGTCCGGGGAACACGTGTGTGTCTTCCGGGTAGTCCTCGAACTGCTAATTCGAGAATCCTTAAACGTTCGAGGATTCCCAAATTTGGACGTTCAAACGATTATCGAATGGCCAAAAGTTCGGGGCCGAACGTTTAGGGGTCCGCGGCCTCACACATTGGGCATGTCTTTTTTCTTCCCAGCCAGCGACACCAATTTGCTGATGTTGCTGAAACAGGCAATGCCACTCGGCTGCCAATGAACCACTGGCGCTGGCGACATCAAACGTCTCTGGTGTTGCCGACATCTTGATCCGAAGTCTTCTTTTTCTCAGCCGGCGACACCAACTCTGCTGATGTCACCAAGACCGGTTGATGCAACTGTGGCCAACTGTGACACCGCCGGTGCGGTGTGACATCAGCGTTGACGGTGTTGCCGACGTCTTCTTTCTTCTGCCATCACACACTTGGGCATGTCTTTTTCTTCCCAGCCAGCGACACCAACTTCACTGATGTTGCTGAAACCGGGCAATGCCACTGCGGCTGCCAATGACACTACTGGCGCTGGCGACATCAACGCTCTGGTGTTGCCGACATCTTGATCCGAAGTCTTCTTTCTCTCAGCCGGCGACACCAACTCCGCTGATGTCACCAACACCGGGTGATGCAACTGTGGCAACTGTGACACGCCGCCGGTGCCGGTGACATAACGTTGCCGGTGTTGCCGACGTCTTCTTTCTTCTGCCATCACACACTGGGGCATATCTTTTTTCTTCCCAGCCAGCGACACCAACTTCGTGATGTTGCTTACACCAGGCAATGCCACTGCTGCTGCCAATGACACCACTGGCGCTGGTGACATCAACGTCTCTGGTGTTGCCAAATCATTGATCCGAAATCTTCTTTCTTCTGAGCGGCGGCACCAAATCCGCTGATGTACCAACACGGGTGATGCAACTGTGGCCAACTGTGACACAGCCAGTGCCGCTGACATCAACGTTGCCGGTGTTGCCGACATCTTCTTTCTTCTGTCATCACTGTGATGACGTCTGAATCCATGGGGTTTGCACCTTTTTAGTTTGTTTGCTGAAGGACCAAATCCAATTGTGATTGGTTAATATTTCATTGATTGCAATTAAAGATCAAACATTAACCAATCATATTTGAATAATACAAATATGGTCTGTATTTAATCAGAAAAATTGTAAACTGATTTTTTTACCTTCTCATTAGTTAATCCAGGGTTATTGCCAGGCAGCTGAAAGTATGTGTGACCCAGAGTTGTGCATTGCCAAGCAAATCAGCAGCCATGGTTAGTTCATTTGTGAAGATATCTAGATATCTCTAAAACTTTAAAGGGAATAATTAAACATTGTTTCTGGACATTATTTTTGCACATCATTTTCACTTTGGTCCTTCAGTTCTCCTTTAAATTGGCAGACTAATCTCCCAGGAAAAGCCTCAGAGCACATCCAGCCTAACATGCAAAAAAACATTCTAGATTGATGTAGCTGACACCATAGACCAATTACTTCTACATGCTGTAATTGTAACTATATAGACCACTTACTTCTACATGCTGTAATTGTAACTATATAGACCACTTACTTGTACATGCTGTAATTGTAACTATATAGACCACTTACTTGTACATGCTGTAATTGTAACTATATAGAAACATTACTTCTACATGCTGTAATTGTAACTATATAGACCACTTACTTACATGCTGTAATTGTAACTATATAACCACTTACTTGTACATGCTGTATGTAATATATAGATTACTGTACTATTGTAACTATATAGACCACTTACTTCTACATGCTGTATTGTAACTATATAGACCACTTACTTCTACATGCTGTAATTGTAACTATTAGACCACTTACTTGTACATGCTGTAATTGTAAATATATAGACTGCTTGATCGAATTTAGGTTGAGAAATGCCTGTGGACAATAAAAGAGTAAAAATGACTTAATTGCTGTTGCAGAATCTGTAATATAAAGTCCTATGGCACCGCACATGTTATCCCTCTGTGAGCCCTGATATCTGACTTCATCAGATATTTTATTTGATAAATAAAACTGTTTACTCAGTAAACATCTGGAGAAACGTAGAAAAAATTACGCACTCACAAGGTCTTAGCAAAACGCCAAAAGGTATATCTTTTATTCAGCCAACATGTTTCAACCTTAGTCAGGCTGTCATTAGGACTTAAATAACCATATTCCAACATGTTTAAATAGCCCCCTGTGACCACCCCCACTGTGAATCCCCATACCTGTAAAAAACATATTAAAAACACCAATATTATTGCATGCCCTATGCCTAAAAACATTAAAACTAGAGATGGACTCGAACTCGAACCCGAGTTTGAGCCGAACTTTTCGAATTCGATCTAATCGATCGAATTCGGACTTCTTGAACTATCCCGGACCCGGATTTTCGATAGTTTCGGACTTTTGCTAAATATGAATGTTCGACAGTTCGAATGTGCAGTAAAATGACTATTATACCTATCCGCGATGAAAGGGTCCATTAAAACCTATACACGAGCATTGAATCTGCGAGTAAAGTGTCCATGGTATCTAGCGGCGAACGCGAGCATCAAATCCGCAAATAAAGAGGTCCATTAAAACCTATACGCGAGCATCGAATCCGCGAGTAAAATGTCCATGGTATCTAGGCGCGAACGCGAGCATCAAATCCGCGAGTAAAGTGTCCATTAAAACCTATACGCGAGCATCGAATCTGCGAATAAAGTGTCCATGGTATCTAGGCGCGAAGCGAGCATCAAATCGCGAGTAAAGTGTCCATTAAACCTATACGCGAGCATCGAATCCGCGAGTAAAATGTCCATCTAAAAGTCCTGCGTATCTGGCGCAAAAGTGAGCATCGAATCCCCGAGTAGTAAGTGTCCATTAAAACCTATACGCGAGCACGAATCGCGAGATACCGAGTAAAATGTCCATGGTATCTAGGCGCGAACTCGAATCTACGAGTAAAGTGTTCATTAAAGCCTATACGGAGCATCGAATCCGCGAGTAAAATGTCCATGGTATCTAGGCGCGCACATCGAATCTACGAGTAAAGTGTCCATAAAACCTACGCGAGCATCGAATCCGCGGAGTAAAATGTCCATGGTATCTAGGCGCGAACATCGAATCTACGAGTAAAGAGTAAGTGTCCATTAAAGCCTATACGCAAGCATCGAATCTGCGAGTAAAATGTCCATGGTATCAGGCGTGAACATCGAATCTACGAGGAAAGTGGCCATTAAAACCTATACGTAAGCATCGAATCAGCGAGTAAAATGTCCATGTATTATGCGCAAACGTAGCATCGAAATCTACGAGTAAAGTGTCCATTAAACCTATACGCGAGCATCGAATCTGCGAGGTAAGGGTCCATTAAAACCTATAAACGAGCATCGAATTGTGAGTGAAATGTCCATGGTATTTAGACGACACGAGCATCGAATCCACAAGTAAAGTGTCCATTAAAACCTATACACGAGCATCGAATCCAAGAGTTAAGGGTCTATTAAAAACCTATAAACGAGCATCGAAGAGTAAAATGTCCATGGTATCTAGGCCGAAAGCGAGCATCGATATGCGAGTAAAGTGTCCATTAAAACCTATACCGAGCATCGAATCCGCGAGAAAGGGTCCTTTAAAACCTATAAACGAGCATCGAAGAGTAAAATGTCCATGGTATCTAGGCGCGAACGCGAAGGCAAAAC